>JAYJMB010005142.1:0-33293 GCA_036873735.1 Pouteria campechiana | reverse complement strand
ATGAAGCATCCTTTATCATAAATGTCTCTACTCCTCTGTTAAAGCAAAATTCAAAACCGGAACCCAAACCTGCAATAGGAAGGGATTTTGTGGAACCAAACGTGAAGACTGGAACCTAAACCTGTAATAAGAAGGGATTCTGGGGAACCAACATTCAAGACCAAAACCTGAACCTACAATAGGAATGGATTCCGGGAACCAACAGTGAAGACTGGAACCCGAATCTACAATAAGGAAGGATTCCAGAATCAACCATGAAGACCAGAACTTGTACCTATAATAGAAAGGGATTCTGAAAAACCAACTATGAAGATCGGAACCTAAACCTGAAATAGGTAGGGATTCTGAGGAATCAACCGTGAAGATCAGAACCCAAACCTGAAATAGGAAGGGATTCTGGGGAATTAACAAAGTCGAAACCTGAATCTGTGATAGAAAGGGATTCTAGAATGGTGAAAAAGAAAAACTGGAACCTGAACCAATGATAGGAAGGTTCCGAAATAACTAAAACATGAACCTATAATAGGAGGGATTTCAGAAGCGCTTCATTTAGCTCTAAATTTAGAAAAAATGAAGCCATCATTGTCACTAAGGGAAGCAAATCTGCAAAAATCAAACCCTGTTTGGCTGTCGCTAAGGGAAACAAATTTGTAAAAATCGCTTCCCACTTAGTTGTCGTAAAGGAAGTAGATCCACAAAAATCACCTCGCAACTTTGCTATCGCTAAGGGAGGCGGATTTGTAAAAATCAACTCTTGCTCGGCCGTCGCTTAGTGAAGTGGATCCGCAAAAACCATATATATGGATCTGCAAAGAGGGAACAAGATAGGCTCCACTCCACGAACACCGGAAGCGCATATTTTTCAAGAGTCAAACAATTAGCTGAGCTGCAAACTTGAAAGTGGAAGCGTAGTTGTAGTTACAACTCTGCAGGAGCAGAACCGTCCACCCTACACTACCAAAGGCAAAAGGCAAAACTGTGCTGAAAGCAAAGGCAAAACCGTCCACCCTACGCTGCAAAGGCAAAAAGGTGGAATAGTCCACTCTACGCTGCCAAAAGACAAAAATATGTTATGGTTCCAATACCACTCCAACCTCACTAAAATATTCCCTAACATTGACAGGGTATGAGTAACATGCATTAAAATATAAGAGAAGTATCAAATCTCAAGTCCAAGTAGAGTATACAAGTATGGTTATAGATGTGACACTTGTTTGACTTTTGGGGAAGAAAAGTCCAACGAGTGCACGCCACCCTCCCCATTGTCAATCTCATTAAAAGCACCTACTACTCTTGGAGCCACCTCATCTTCTACAATCATCGTTTCTCTCTAATGCGATACCATGTAGGAATGAAGGGGTAGGATCTGCATGATGCATTAACATTTTCCGAAGCATGACATCAGACGGATCCGCACAATAAAAAGCTTTAACTATAGGAAATTATGTCAGACAGATCCACACAACTCTCCAATAAAGCTTAACCGCTTTCTCACCTCATTGAGTGGGCAGTTGCGTACTGACTATATGGCACCCTTATGGCCTATTCGTAACAACATCATGTGACATGCAGTGCATTGCATTGTGATCAAGTGGTAGGCCGGATCCGTCAAAATTTTTTGCATAATGATTTGGTGCAAAGCAGAACTGTCAGTACCATCATTGATATATCTCTAAATCGAAGTATTAGGAGGTATTTTGTAATATAGCTGGCTAAATGCACGAGCCAACTCAGAGCTGAATCAACCAGACAGACATCAAACATGTGCTGTAGAGTAGAAACAAAACAATGAAAGACATGGAAGACCAGACAAAAAACATTAGCATGACTAATCCCCATAATGCTTTGGCACTATAGATCCATAGAAGGCATTAGCATGACGGATCCACAGAAGCTTCAAACGGATCCGTAGAAAGTGTTACCATAGCAAATCCACAGAAGCATTAAGAGAATTGCAAAAACATCTTCCAAACAAAAGACATCACATCTCTGTAAATTGAACCTAATAAATTAGGCATAGAAGATCAAGCGAAATGACACAACGGGTTCCACCATATCTTCTTGAGGGAAGACTAGTGTTAAGGAACTCTAACACTGAATATCTATTATCCAGCTAGCATCAAGCCATGTTAGATCTCTATTCTAACAAGAAACTTCTTTCAATTACAATGCAGTTTTGTGAAACTCTATAACCGTTCCATAAAGGAAAATCCTAAAAAAACTAGGATGCGCATCTCTTAAGAATCCTCATCCCATCTGTGTAAGGATTACGTAGATATCTGCGTGCGTATATTTTTAATGCTTAATTATAAATATATCAGGTATGAGCTCTCTGAAGAGCAAACTCTCCCTATTCCTCATAATCTCTCCTAAAGTCCCTTACTGACTTGAGCGTCGGAGTACCCATGCTAGGACCATTCTCGACACCTTTTGACATTTTTTCTGTCTTGTAGGATCTTCACGCGGGATTCTCGAAGAGCAATTTGGGCGAGACCTAAACATGACTCAGACCTCAATTTTCCAGCTCTATGGGACCCCTCCCTTGGCACTCAAATCATGACTCAAACATATATATATATATCAATGTTAAAAATAAATAAATAAATATATATATGTTAGCTTATTGGAGGAGAAGCCATAGGCTATGCCGGCTTTAATATAGAAAATTAAAGTTGGGGGTTACGCCCTTATTTTGAACAATAAGAGATGACTTTTAAAAACGAGTCGAGTCAAGCTGCAATTGAGTCAATTTAATACGAACTTAATTTTTAAATAAAAAATTAGTTATTGCGTTTACCATGTACACGCATGTATTGAGCCAATGTACACATAGTAATTTTTAACCCAACCTTAGCAGTTAAAAAACGGCCCGACCAACTGGAAATTTTGGTCAGGACGATCAGGGTTCTAATTGAGCCAATGTAAGTTGCACCCATAGCAGCACAGTCTGCTTCTCTTTCAAGTTATAGTTATAGATAATTTTCGCATTAATAGCTTAAGATCCTCTGCTTGTTTTTATTTACTATTTTTTTAATTATATTTAAAAGAATACAATCTCAGAATTAATTTGCTTGACCCACTAGTGCCGAGTCAAACTGACCCCGTAATACTCTTAAGCTGAGCCGAGTCAAACCGACCCCGTAATACTCTTAAGCTGAGCCGAGTCTGTCTGGATCCGCGTTGGATAATTATTCCTCCTACACAAAAACCTGATCATTTAAGATTGGAAGAGGAAACGACGATTGCTACTATAGAAGAAAAGTTCAAAGTTTGTATTTTAACTCCAAAAATAAAAAGGATGGTCCCCCTCCTAGGAACGTGGAAACCAGAATATAAAAGGCTGTAGAGTGGACCGTCATAAACATAGTTGCTCGGAAATATGGGCATCCACCAAGGGTTAAAGAATTCATCTCCGGTGGCTACGAGATTCGCATTAGTAGTAGGGCATTGATCAAAGGGCAACAAAGATCTGACGTAGGTAGGTACACGTGTGATGTAAGAAACGTGCAATGCTACATAGCCTTCGGCCCTTTAGATGCCCAAGAGGTAGAATTTTATGTCAAGCAAGTCAAAAAATTAAAAAATAATAATAAAAAGAGAACGTGCAGACCATCTAAAGTGGGGTGCTTGCTTTTGAACAAAGCAAAGGCCACGCTTTTTTGTAAATTAATCCGTATTCCCTCTACTCTTGCTAATCAAACATATTCCAAGCTTTCATGCCTATATACAGCGTGCAATGTGCATGACCCACGTCTCTCATGATTTGAACCGGCCATCCTGCCTCTATTATCATTGACTAATAGCCAACAAAAAATTATTCCCACAGCTCCATCAAAACCATCTACAAAAATAGATTTTTTTAAAAAAATTATTGGATGTCAGCAATTTTTGGTAGTCCATTCATAACCTACAAATTAAAAAGGCTAGCGATGCCAAACATTGGAAGTTTTAAATGGTGACCGATCAATTACTGGGGCTATCAGTTTAAGGGTTTGGATATGTTAATGTATGCAATGGTTCACGGCAATTTCATGTTGGTGAATGGTGGGGTGCCGCATGTTTGGGAGTGGCATGTGATTCCATTGAGGTGGGAGCTACTGTTTCTCCAACGTTATCATTAGCAAGCACCACTCATTTAAACTTCGATGTGCTTTTTGGGTCGTTTTCAACTCCAGAGTATGCTTGTCCGCCAACCCCTTTTAAAATTGCACTAATGAATGGCCGTTTGCACGGTCCGTGCATCCCCTCCGTCCTTCCAAAAGCACCGGTGATGATGGCACATAAGGACAAGGCATACTTCTATCTGAGGATATGTGCAGTCTCCGTACTTGGGTTTTTGATGTGTCCATATCACAGATTTGCAATCGTCCATATGTTCATCTTGCTTCGTTTGTCCATAAAAGCAAGTGCATGTATGCTATAACAATGGTCTGGATCACTTGAACATGCCCCGAATCGTACAAATGGGAAATCCAAGGATGCAATCCACATCTTCCAATCATAAATTAACTCAATAAAAAATCTGTAAAAGGCATAAAAAAAAATTTTAAAAGCAAAGAACATGCCCCAATTGGATTCCCTTCACCTTTTCTTCCTTTCAACGGCCCTAAGGATAACGGTTCATAGGTCGCGGTGAACGAGGCTGGTTTAACTTTAGTCACCTGCAAAATGGGAAGCGTCTTTTCCAAAAACAGGAGTTTTCGGTTTTTTTTTTTTTTTTTTTCTAATCGTTAAGTCTCCATCAATTTGATAGTTAGACGGGCAAATAAATATATGCTTAACCTTCATTCAATGTTCTCTTTCACATTAATTAGCAGTCAATCGGCCATGACAATTATTAAAAAAACAGTAATTATCGGAACGGCGTAGTTGTCGACACCAACGACACCAACGCATTTGGATAATAACAAAAAAATTATTGCTATTTTTGTTGCTGCTATATATTTCTTGTATTTGAGTTGACATAGACTACTAGCATATGGTTGGCTTTAGGAGGTTTGATTGGTCACTGGCGGAACGCGTGAAATCACGCGCGGGGTACAAACCTCTGGTTTGACTGAGTTATAAACGCGTATGATGGTGGTCTCTTCTAAGTTCGTCGAGAAGAATATTTAACTCGATAATCCAAAATCAGAAGAGAGGAACGAAATGTTGAAAAGATATAATAAAAGATATCCTCCTTATGATTTTACCTTTACCTCTTACTTCCCCGAATACAGTGGACTAGATTCAACCAATTGAGTTGGAGAAATGCTCTTACTTCCACGAATACAGTGGACTAGATTCAACCAAATGAGTTGGAGAAATGGAAACTTATGTTGACAAAAAAAATTGTATTTCGGGCTGAGGGTTAGACAACTCATTTTTTAATATATATCGATTTTTAAATAAAAATACCATCATCGAAGATCTCTTTCCTTAAATAAAAACTAGATATATAAATACCCAATTTAGAAGTCAACGGACCAGATGTTTGCTGTTTGCGGTTTCCGATTTTGCCACTTTCTCATTCCACGGAACTAGAATGGGATTATATGACGTGTACGCTAGTTCCGCGTCAAAGAATTCTGCAACAGCTAGAGTGCATATATGTTCTATATTAATTATACAATACCACTACCAAAAACAACATGTATATTTTAGACAATGGAGGTTCAAATTCGACCGGTTGGATTAGTAAATTACTGTTATGAATACGTCAGGATTCCCATGACATCCAAGCACCTAAAGATTGTTCGATCGGTACCAAAAGCTTCTCAATGTTTCAATCGGTTTGGATGCAATGCAGCCCCATCTCCCATGGTTTTCCAAGGCGACAATCCAGCCTTATGATATCTTCACACCATTTATTTTTGCATGGTTGACCCGGCTTTTGGATGGCTTAGAAATCTTATACAACAGGGTGGATGTTAAGCAATAGCGGATACATACGGTTTTCGTTTCATTTCTATTTTGTGAGGTTGCGTAGACACGATGGGGTTTTGTACCAAATGTATGTACATTCATTCCTTTGGCTTTCATCTAGTACAAACATCCGCTGCTGTTGTTTTCCGTTTAGGACTTTAATTCGGCTGGGTTGAAAAGCATTTTCACACTTGCATGTTAATATAGACAAAAGCAAAATTAAAAAAAAAAAGGAGATACCACTCTATTAACTCTTTATTATCTAAGAATTCAAAGATACAAAGACCGTAAAATGCAGATTCCTGTTCTAAGCTTCGTGATTTTTCCAAGGATAAAAAGAATTCGTATTAAGTTCAACGTTTGAGAGTCAATGGACAGTTGTTCCATCCAACATCATTATGTGGAAGATCCTACGCATATAAAAGGCAGTTGTATGACGTGTGTTATTAGATATCTCCAACTAGCTTAGGAATCATACATATGTTGGGGGAAATGGTTGAATGAGAAGACATTTTCTAATTATTTCTCATTCATTTAATCTGGTAATTGAAAACCCACTCTTTTTTTTTTCTTTATCTGGATAATTCTTTCTCCTGCTGCTAACAAACCTATATATCTTGTTTGCCTTTGGCTATTACTTTTTCATCAACCGCCCCCCATTATCCATTGGCGAATTTCTTGACGGGGCAAATCTCTCTTGTTAGTTACGCTCCCCTATGTGGACTTTTTCTGCTGCTATTTGCACGTCATTTTCCTTTAGCTTTAGGCATAGAAGAAACCATTTCCTACAAAATGAAGAAGCAGAGAACATAGTTTACTTAAAAAGTTGTCTAACCCAAAATCGTTATCATTCCTGAAAATAACTGGCAAGACAGACAAGGTGTCCTACAAATTAAAGCTCTTAATTGGAGGTTCATGGAAGCAAATGTAACACCTAGGCTTTAGTTTTTTAAGAATCTAAATTTATTATTGTTTATTTACCGGTTCACATCAAGTGTGCATGAATTAGAAATTCAGAGCATAAGTGCGAGTGTTGGGGATTGTTGGTTACCAAAAACCTTTTCATAGACAAGAAAATTTTTCATTGTTATTTGACGAATATATGCTTAAACTAGTTTTATTTTCTTTCATATTTAGTTATTTTTCTCATAAAAATTATTTATTTACATCTTATTGAGTTTAAGTATTTATTTTTTTAATAACAAAACTTGTAAATGACTTAAACTTAAACTAATGAAATTTTACTAATATTTTGAGTGACAAAGGAGACCTACAAAGGAGATGAGTTGGGCTACATAGGTCTATTAGGGTTAGTGAAATAATGTTCTTAAGCTTTGGATTGACATATGAGAGCTATAGAGGAGAGCTTAGGGCAACAAGAACCTGTAGCATTCATTATTAACTAGATGCTTGATAGTCAAATTTTAATTTATCCCAAGTGCACAAGTCTACCACAATATAGTGTGCAAAAACAAAGGTCGATCCCAAAGACAATTGATCAAACTAATTTAAATTAACCTAGTTACTATTATTCAAAAAATCCTAACTGAACAAGATGAGAAGTGAACTAAGTAAATTAGATTCTAAAATTATTAGAAAATAACTAAAATATTGAATGATGAAAAAGAAATTTCTCAGAGTGTAAGAGTCTAAGGATCTAATTTCACAACTCATTGATATCGTATGTTATTGGGATGTTAGTTTCAATTCATTATCTTAGGTTCGTTCTATTCAATATATGATTATTACTGTTCGGCATTTCAGTTTAAATCAAGTATTTTCAGCCACCCAATTACCTACGACGTGTAGTATAATTAAGGTTGAAAATCTATTAAAATTAGAAGAACTTTAAATAATCAAATAGAATAGTTTAGCATAAGACATTTACCATAATCATCTATTCATTCATTTAAGAGAGTTATCTATGGTTTAGCATAAAGTGTTTACCATAACCATGTCTCAAATAATCAATTCAATTTATAAAATTGGTAATAAAGCAATTAAATAAATCAAACAATTACAATAAACACAATAAATGAAATAAGATATATTGAATTGATAAACCAACATTTTTAATTGGCATAGAATATGTGTGAGGGTTACATCATCACCTTAGAAAAAAGAAAATTACTATATGATAAAAATAAAAAGAACACTTTTTATGGTTGACATGTTGCAGAACTTGATTCTCCTCTTTCCCTTGCTCCCTTGCCAAAAAGCTTTCCTCTCTAATATTATGGACGTTTCCTCTCTATTTTGGACAAGTAAACCTCAACCAAAAATACTGGTTTCAACCCAATACAGAATTACATTGCGATTTGCACTTAAGATGTACAAAAATCTAAAAATAACAAATCTTCCGCACTTCTAGGTGCTGCTGCACCCAAAAATCTGCCTAATTGCACCACTTTCTACCAAAATGGGCTCACGCCCAAAAAATCTGATAGAAATCAACTTCTATATTTTGGGCATTACTTTCTCATACAATATCAAAATCATGTGATTCTTGGTGCATTTAGGGGTACAACTTGGGCTTAGTTTAACCCAAACTTGGCCCGCCAAATCCAATTTCCAGCAATGCTCAAACTCACTTTCCCTCAACCCAAGCTCATTCAACCCGAACAGATTTAGATTGAGTCAATCTCGGGTTATGGTCAACCCAAACCCGTAGAACCCAAACCCAAATTCAATTTTTATAAATAATATATATATATATATATATATATATTAATGAGAAATCATCGGGTGCCTTGCTACCTTCCCTAATCCCTGTTTGTGTGAATGTCCCCTTCTTCCTCCCCTACTGCGACATGACTTCTTCCTCCCCCTGTTGCTACACTGCTTCTTCCTCTCCCTACTGCGAGAGTCTGCGATGCTACTTCTTCCTCCCCCCTACGATGGTCGTAAAAGATCCAATCGCCCCATAAAATGGTGTTTGCTCCCAGAGTAGACCGTCAGCCTCCATCGGGGTTTTAGGTTCCCTTGAAATGCTTTCGAGGAGTCTAAAAAAATGCCTCAACTTTCTTCTATCAGATTCCTTATCTCTCCCTTGAATGCAATTTCTCCATTCTTCTCTTCTTCGAAACACTCTTTCTCTTATTCTTCAACCCATCTTTTCTATAAGTGGTACAATTCTTAAAGCCATTGTCTTTTTTCTTTGTTCCTAGCTTTCACCAAGAGAGGGAGAAAGCCACCACCTTTTAGGAGAAGAAGCAGTACTCTTAGCGACACAAAGAGGAGAGAAAGAACTGTTGAGATGAATGAAACAAAGATCATCGGATTCAACAAGAGGAGGGTGGAAGGGGGAGATAAGGGAATGCCCAAGACTCTCCAGCTTAAGAAATGGAAGTTGAATCCTGTTAATACCATTTGCTATGTTGTAATGCCCTACCTTTTAGGGGCACTACTAAGGTAGTAACATAAGGACCCATAGCCAGAGTATCCCCTAAACTTACCCTCTTAAACTTATATACATGAATTATAAATACTTACAAATGCCTAGAATCATAGTTGCACTTTAAGGTAGGGTAAGGAAAAAGGTATACACAGCCTTGCTAAAGTAATGACATGCAAGTTA
Organism: Pouteria campechiana; assembly: GCA_036873735.1. NCBI lineage: Eukaryota > Viridiplantae > Streptophyta > Magnoliopsida > Ericales > Sapotaceae > Pouteria > Pouteria campechiana. The sequence goes on along the minus strand of JAYJMB010005142.1, from coordinate 23,812 downwards.
ACTTATACATCTTAGTTCTACATTAATTACAACACATTAATTACGATTTTGATACAACTCACAAAGTACATTATAATACAATTTCAAAATATATCAAAATTTAAGAATTTCTAAGCATAAGGGTTTATCCTTCTCCTGAGCTCCAACCTCTCGTTGGGCTCCGTCTTCTGTCCTATCAGCTAAAAACAAATAAACATGGTGAGTTTGGGCAACTCAGTAAGCTTTCATGCAAATAATAATCAATAAAATGTATTATGAAGCAACCTTTCACATGCAAATGGAACTACTGTCATGTATATTCAGTGATAAGAGTTTCTAGCTAAGAGTCTAATCATAATTGCTTAGCACATCATTTATTTTTGCTTTTCTGTCAATCAATACCATGCCCGGGGCTATCAATCAAGTGAACTTAATCACATATCAAGTGGACTCAACCACATACCAAGTGGACTTAACCACATACCAAGTGGACTCAATCTTCAAGTGGACTCAACCACATACCAAGTGGACTTAACCACATACCAAGTGGACTCAATCTTCTTACAACTTTGGTGCACTCTGGTTCTTCTAGGCAACCCCGATTGCAAATGTTATGAGACCCATGATAATACATTCATAGGCATGATATCCCACCCTCATTTCAACCTAGGGATTACCAGTTGTCCATTCATACTTACCATGTAAGGAGAGGAGTCTCAAATAATAGGCCAGATTTGACCTCTTCGCCATTATGGGTGGTATCACAACAAAGCCCCTTTTTATGGGCGGTCTTCCAAATAATCAAATTAGCCCTCCCTACAGGCAACCAAAACCAATTTCACATAAAGAATATTTTGGCAAGCCTCCTATTCTTAACCAAATTTCTCAACTTAATTTAATACTCAATTAAATCATCAAATTTGAATTACTTAAATACTTGTAAGGTCCTGAAAAATTTCAAAAATGTAAATTTTTGCTATCATAAAGTTTCGGTAATTTTTGCCGCGTCGACAGGTTGTATAATTAAAATTTTGAGAAAATTATTATGAAAAGGTTATGAAATTGAGTAAATTATTAATATAAATATGAGGATAAGGTTTGGGGTACATTAAAGTGTATTAAATAAATTATATAATTGAAAATAATAAATTTAAATCGGTGGAATGCCAAATATTTAAATACTGAAAAGATAGATTTGTTTAAAAAAATTATAAAATATCCATATTAATGTGAGTATGATGAGGACACATGTTAATCAATGATTAACAAGTGAAGAAAAAAATTTCATGTGGAAGCTGGAATACTGAGTTGCCGGTAATTTTTGAAAATTTTTAATTAAATTCAATTAAATTGAGAAAAATAAATAAAAAATATAAAAATAATATATATTATGGATGAAAATTTATTTGGATACATGATTCACAAAATGGATAGCCTACATGTATTAAATATGGTGATTAAATGGGATTTTAGAAAGTCAAGTGCAGTGCACGAGTATCATTTTCAATGGAGTGTAGACTACCATAGCTAAAGCATTATAAAAATCACTTTTGCAATCCCTATCTCATCTTCCCAACGTGAGAAAGAACTTGTTCATGCCCCTTTCAACATGAGCTCCTCTCCTTGTCCTCCCATTTTCAATTTTAGCTTTGTTTAGTGGAAGAAATTGTTAGCAAAGAGTAGCAAATGTGATTAGTAGGCCATAGCATCCAAATTTTCTTGGATTAGAAGGGTGACAACCAACTAAATCTGGAATCTTATTGCTGATCAATGGAACCCACTAAGTAAATTCAAGGATTAAGATATGGATTTAATCCCATTAAATTGTTGATGATGTTATGGAAGAAGTACATGCAAATTATGTTGTATTTTTGATGAAAAACCAAACCCTAGACCACTAGGGTTGATGAAAATTTTAAGTGGGTATTAGAGGATAGAATTAAGGTATCGAAGGCATGATTAAGACTTGATTAAATTCAGTTACGGAGGAAGGATTAGCGGCATTAAAATTGGTTATTGAAAAATGAAAATTGATCTTGTATATAGCTGCTGTCCATGGGATTTTAGGGTTGGAAAAATTAGAAATTAAGCAAGGTAATTAAGCCAAGTGATAGGGGAATAATCATGGATTAATTACCTTCCTATTATGGTAGCTAATGGACCCAAACAGTTAGTGCATTGAATGAAAATCAAGTGAACAACTAGCTTATGCATTAAGTGGTTAATTGATGGAATTTAATACAAATTTTCCATTAACTAGACTATGATTTTGGAGAGTGATTAAGGGATCATTAAAGGGTGTATCCTGAAGTTTAGGGGCATTGCAAATCAACTAAATTAACAAGGAAAGCAGGTGTTTTATTTGAGTTCAGTTTGGACAGTTAGCTTTTGTAATTTTGGGCACTTTTATTTAATATTTTAGACATGTTGTATATTAATTTAAATAATTTTTTATGCCTCACATAACCATGATTAATTTTATTAATTATAATGTGTGTTTTTCATTGAGAAATTAGTGAAAATAGATAAAAATTTTCATTAAACATGTGAATAGGACATTGAAATTAAGGCTTATCAAGTACCCCTTTTGACTTTAATTAAAACATAATTAAATGATGTAATTTCATAAAAATAAAAATATGTAGTTGTTTTATACATGTTGGAAGAAATATGAAAATTTTGGTGGAAAAATCTAAACATTAATAGGTCCAAAAAATTCAGGGAAGTAAATCCCCAAAAATATGACCACTGCCCACTTTACCAATTTTTGTTGATTTTTGTATTTTATTTTTTGTTCCATCAAATGAAGTCTTTTTGCCCTAAACTTTTTACAATAATCATATTATGTTAATTTTCATTTGAGAAAAAAAATTTAGATGAAAATAAATAGTAAAATGTCGTATATAATTTTTATTTTATATTTTTGTATCTTATTTTTTTATTTGCTCAATTTAAATTATTTGTATCTAATATTTTGGTCATAGAATTTTAATACTATATGGAAATTATAGAGAAATTGTAAGATCAAATTTAGATGGATAAATTATAAAATAAAGAATTTTATTGTAGAATTTTTTTATATATGTTTTAACCCCGAGAATGCTGGTATTTTTGATTTTTGGTGTCTGGTTGGCACGGAGCCTTGTGTGGCTTATATATTCATTTTATGATGGCCATGACGGTGACATGTATCTATCATGTGGCAAGGAGTGGCCTGGTTAGCCAGGAGGCAGTTGTTTGGTCAGTCGATGTGGCCGAAGGCTATTATTGTCCTGGATAGCCTGTGTTCTTTAATTTGACCTGAATAACTGATGTATGTGCATTTAGTGATGAACTAGTACTTTTGTGAGACTTGTGAGGGCGGGGTGCCACTATATACAGCATTATGGCTATGTGGGCCTGACAGACTTCTAGCTAGGATGGACCCGACGCACTACAGAGTAAAAAGGGTACTGTTTTGGATTTGGTGTGCCTCCCAGGGCGAAGTAGGTGGATAATGGTAGTGCAAAAATAAAATTATGTAAAATGCAATGAGAGCATTAGGTTAAAAAATCTGATTGTTATGCTTCATTATACTAATGAAAATTGTTTATGTATATATGTAAATAAGATATGAAATCATGTGATATGTGTAGGATTTTCTAGCATGGGGGCGACAAACAAGTTTGAAGAGATGTGAATTATGTAGCAGATTATTCTGAGGTAAGTAGGCTATACATATTTGTCTGTATTATTGGGTGGGGATAGTGATTATCTCCTGAGTGATTTGATAATGTGCTTATATGTGAATATATGGATTGATAGTTATGTATGTGACTTAGATGGGATTGTAAATATCCTATTTTTTATTGCATGCAATGTGAATATGTATGAGAATTGACATTAGTAAAAATCCCTAAATGCTATGATGTGTGCATGTCTTTGATTGTTATACAATACAACATTATGATATTTTATGTTAATGTGTAGTTTGGGAGGGGATAGAAGATATTCCTTACTTATAATTGCTATTGTTATTCTTTTGTATAGATATTTGAATTAAGGGATTATAGTTATCCCATGAATGTAAATTGTAATATATGCATATATGATAATATATGTGTGATTTGCGATAATTGATTATCTTAGAGCATATAATTTACTTTAGAATGTGCAATTAATGTTATATTCTTCATGTTATGACATGTTAAGATGTTGTATTGAGTTTGAAAATGTATCTATTTGGATTGGTGTGTGGGATGCCTTATGGATCCCTATTTGGATGAATGAGATTTTGTTAATTTTCATTGAATTATTATTAATTGTTGTGCAGTCTACTTACGGAGTTTGTTTAGAATCACCCTTGTTTTATTTTTTTTAGTTGACAGGTCAAGTTCAGAAGAAGCAAGATTGGTAAGAAAGTATAATAGTTGAACTTGTATTTTTTTGTAAGGTAATTGGAAAATTCCCATCTTATGTATATTGTAATTGTAATTAATTTGTCTCATAATGTATAATTGTAATTTATACCCATATCGATGTAATATTGCAGTGTGAGGTATATGGTGTATTTGGAATAGAAATTGTATGGTGGTGTACTGAATTTATTGTCATTATGATACAGTTGTGGTCCTGGGGGAGCCTGTGGAATTATAAGGATGTTCTGTGGATGACTGGAAGAAATATCGGAGTGTATAATTTCTTACTTTTATGAATTATAATAAAAAATATATCATAATATGCTATGAATGTTTGTACTAAGGTGGACAGCCCTATTTTCAAGAGAGACTCTGTCCAATTTTCTGTAGAAATTAAGTCAACTAAAAAAAATATCAAAGCAATCCACCCTGGAGGTTGGAAAATCATGATAGGATCATGTGGATTTACGGTATAAAATGTAGTAACAGCTCGAGGAGGGGGGGATGTTACAATACTATGTTCCCATGTCATTTAGTATGTATCATAACATAGTAGTTCTTATGATCTCATTTTATGTTTAATGTTTCTCAACAATATTACAATAAGACATACCCTCACAATAGTATAATTATCATAAATACATTTAATTTACAAAATATACAAAATTCAAAAAAATTGGGAAAGTTACTATTCATAGCAAATTTGTGCTGCAACATGGAAGTTCTATGCTGCAGCATGAAAATGATGTGCCATGGCATGGACCCCGTTGTCTCCCTTTCTTCACTCTTTTTGATTTCCATGCCATGACATGGGAATTTTGTGTCGCGACATGGACCCTGCTGTCCCCCTTTCTTTACACTGTTTGTGTTCCATGCTGTGGCATGGGAATTCTTTGCCGCGACATGGACCCTGTCGTTCACTTGTTTTGCTTGGAAGCTTACCCTGTTAACCCATTTCTTATGTTCCTTTGTTTCTCTTATTTAATCACCTTACTTGCCTCTTAATCTACCTCATTTAACCTTGATTCTTTGCCATTATTTCTAAATATCTTATGAGACGATCATACATATAATACCATTCCCACTTACATAAGACATTATATTATTAACTGTTGGGATTATTGTATGATTTTGATGACAATAAAACTTATCTTAAGACTTGATTTATGCTAATAATGCTTTTAGCATGGAAAGCTTGAAATGTAGAAAGACATGCTTGAAATATGCATGCTCTATTAGAATATCATTTATTGATATAAGTCTATAAGGGAAATCATATTGATCCATATTATTTTCAATCTTGTTTTTGTTTATCATACCTTGGATCATATGTTAAAAGTGCCTTAAAGAGATATCTTCTTGAATGAAAAAGAATGAGTGCTTAAATGAGCTTATAAATACAAAATCATGATTTAAAGTATATATCTATGCTTTACAACTTACGAAAATTTCATATGGATAATTATATTGTGATTTACAATGAAAAATATAATACAATATGTGATTTATCCATGTTCTACAAATCGTGAAAATCATATGGGAATAAACATATTTTGAGAAGTATGCTTCATAGAATATATTCTTTACTTGAAAAAGAAATTATGCTTAAATGATTTATCCATACTCTAACTTATGTATATTATATGTGGATAAATGTATAATGAAAAATGTCAAGTTAACAATGTGACAAAAGTGCAAAAATTTTCAAGTGTAGGTGCGTTGTTACAATAAATGCTACAGTGCTGCTACAGTGTCAAACAAAGTGAAAGTGGAAGACAAAGTGGATTGTCTAAGACAAAGTAAAAGACAAAGTGAATTGCTAAAGTGGAAGACAAAGTGGATTGTCTAAGATAAAGTAAAAGACAAAGTGAATTGCTAAAGTGGAAGACAAAATGAATTGTCTAAGGTGAAAGATGAAATAAAGCTTCAGATAAATTAGCAGATAAAGTAACAGACAAAGTTTGAATTAGTAGACAAAGCCAATAAACAAATTGCAACAGATGATTGCTAGAGTAATATGCTATAATAATCTGCCACAGTAATGATGCCATAATAACTCTGCTACAATATAATAGATAAAGCTTCAAGCGATTAGCAGACAAAGCAACATACAAATTGATGTGGTGCTACAGTAATCTGCTATAGTAATGTTGCTAGAGTAACTTTGCTACAATATCAATAGACAAATATTCATTTGATACTTCAGACAAATAACTGACGAAGTACTACTATAGTAATCCACTACAGTAATGGCAGACAGAGCTAGCTAATTCGTCTGCTACTTACTTCAAATAAAGCAGAGTTACAACGATCTGCTACAGTAATGCTGTTATAGTACCATACTACAGTAACTTGCTATAGTGAAAATTTATTGTTTTCAAATATAAAAAATTCAACACTCTACAGTAGCTTATCTTGCAAAAATATTCTTCTAAGTGGTCTATAAACTTTCTGGATTATAAAAATAGACAATCCATTGAAGGAAAATGAAATGCTTGAAGGTTGTAAGTATTAAACAAGAATCAAACATCAAGTACCCATTCAATTTTCCAAGTGCAAGACTGAAGATATTTGGTTTAACCATCTGCCACATTTCAGAAAGTTTAAGTTACAGAGATTTCAAAATATGCTCAAAAATGTCAATCTAAATACTCTATTCGAAATCTCATCCTATCTCAAGAGATAATGAAAAGACAGTAGACAGAAGAATAAGATCAAAGAGGAAGCCGAGAGAAAAACAAGAATAGAGGTTAAACCTTTAGTTATCTATCTTTAAGCTTAAACCTTCATATTCTTAATGGCCATTGTCCTTACATTTTGGGAAGATCCTTTTGTATTACTAGAGCTATAAAAGATTTCATCTTCCCCTATGCTTCATTGTAACACTTTGTAAAAGTGTATAAGTTTTCTGGTTAACCTGAAAAATAGAGACTTGTTAGTTATCTCTAGAAAATCACCAAGTTTATTGGTGATCTTAGAAACTAGTGAGTTTCCTGGTGAGCTCATGAAACTAGAAGAGTGTTGGGAACACTTGTTTATGCCTCCTAGAGTTGGAATTTAGAAGAGTGTGGGAGCACTTTTGTATTTCCATTATATGGGATATAGTGGAACCCAAGGCACAATGAGTGTGTGCTCTTGGAAGAGTCGATGTAGGGATAGGGTTCCCAAACCACTATAAAAATCATGTTATTGGTGTGTATGTTTGCTCACTTGTTTTATCTTTCATACACTTTATTGTTTTTATTATCTATCTTACAATGCACCACACACAATCATGAAAAGAGAAAATGTTTCGATAGTGGTTAAGCAATGAATTTTTACACACCCAATTCACTCCTCCCCTCTTAGGTTAAGCCATCCTATGGGAACCATCACTAACTTTTAATGAAAATCATAATTCTCAACATATACTAACTTATGTCCTCAAGGACATTCATTTCCTCTGTCAATCCATAATTCTCTTTATTTCCAAACTTCCCATTACCCAATTTACCTAGTTTAAACACAACTAAAGGGTAAGACAATAACTTTACCCAAAATCAATTCATAATACGAAGTAACAATAGAACAATACTAATGATGCATGATTCCAAAATTCAATACAATTACATAAGAAAGAGAACCAGCTTACCTGACCAATGCACCTTTGTTTTACTTTTATACTTTGTTTCCAAAATTTGCTTCACAATTTAGAAATCCTACACTCAAAACATGTGTTCCATAATCATTCAAATGCACCAATGTCTATAAAATTGCATTGCTACATAGGTCATTACTATTCCATAGCCTAACCTTAATTAGGGCTTAACCCATTAATTATCCAAATCTTATTTAGGAGGTGATTATGGGGTAATTAACAGAAGTTAATCATGCTACACTTATCTTAATGGCATTCCATCAAACATGTGATAGGCACTTTCCATATTTCAAACTCCTAGCCAAAACTAGTCTGAGTTTTCTTACCCAACCTTGATCTAAATATGTTTTAACATAATTTATACCTCAATTAATAATCATATCTCTTAATTCACCATTAAATTATTATTTTCCCCTAATTTTCAACTTCACTACAATAACAATCTATTTTTTAAGCCATAATTCAACAATTCTTTCTAACAAAAACGAACAAATGATGGAAGAAATCACTTACCCTGATGTTTGCTTCAGTCAAAATCTACAAAATCTAGTGATGGGATGAAACCCTTGTTTCCACTACTACTTCACTTGCTCCCCATCGCTTAACTCGGTGTTTTCTTTATGATGGATTGTTTTAGATCATTTAATTATCAGTATTATGGAAGTTTTTCTTCAATTTCCTTAAGAACCAAGCTAATTGAAATGTTGGGGAGCAGGAGGGAGGGTTGGGGATGTGCTTCCTCCATTTGGGAAAGATGATGGAGCATTTTAAGCTCCTTTTCATATGGGGCTTCAATAGCTTATATATAAAGATGCACATGCAACTCATTCACTCTGCATTTTATCCATGTTTTTCCTAATATTACCATCCCTTCCATCATAATACACAACCCACTACTCATGTTCATCATACTTATTCATGTATATCAACACATTCTTTTGTATTTTCACCTCTCAACTAGACACCATCCATTCCTGTCCTACAGGAACACATAATACACATAAAATTTTTTTAGGGCCTCACATTCTACCCCCTTATTAAAATTTTAATCCTTGAAACTTAGGTAAACAAATGGGGATATTTAAGTCTCATCACATTTTTTAATTCCCAATTCGCTTCATCTTTTGAATGATGTCCCCACTATACCTTGACTTTGTTCTTTAATTATTTTTCTTTATTATCCAATATTTGTATTGGTTGTTTGTGTACTACAAGTTCTCTTTATTTTGACTTCCTCTAGTGTCAATAAGTGAGATGATCTAGTTCATATTTCCTCAGTGAAGATACATGGAAGACATCATGGATACCACTCAACAATGGTGGCAATGCAATGCGATATGCCATTTTGCCAATTCGATTCAAGTTCTCATAAGGACCTTTATACCTCGAGGTCAGTTTACCTATGGTGCAAAACCACACCACACCTTTCATTAGAGATACTTTCAAGAAGACTTTATCTCCCACCTAAAATTCCAAGTTATGTCTCCATACATCTCCATAACTCTTTTGACATGATTGAGCCATATGGATCTTTTCTTTAATTTGAGCCACCTTCTCAACTATATTTACAATTATCTATGGTCCTATTTGGGTGACTTCATCAATTTTAATCTGGTATAGGGGTGACCTACATTTACGTCCATATAATGCTTCAAAAGGAGCCATCTAAATGCTAGAGTGATAATTTTTATCATAAGCGAACTCAATTAATGATAAATACTGGCTCCATGATCTATCGATTCAAGGATACATGCTCTAAGCATATCCTCTAATTGCTGGTTTACTCGCTCTATCTACCCATCTGTTTGGGGGTGATAAGTACTACTGAAATATAGCAATGTTCCCATAGCCTTATGTAATGCTTTCCAGAATTCAAAAGCGAACACTAAACCTCTATCGGAATTGATCACTTTAGGCACACCATGTAATCGCACAATCTCTTTCTGAAAAATCCATGCATACTTTTTAGCAATAAATATAGTCTTGACTGATATAAAATGGATGGATTTAGTTAGTCTATCCACAATAACCCATATGCTATCCAATCGTGCAATCATCTTTGGTAACCTAGAAATGAAATCCATTGTTATATCTGTCCATTTCTATTTAGGGATTTCAATAGACTACAATAATTTGCCTGGTCTTTGGTGCTTTGCCTTCACTCTCTAACACACTAGACATTTTGCCACATATCTAGTAATATCATTCTTTATACCTTTCCACTAGTATTGAGATATCAAATCATGCTATGTTTTATTTTCACTAGGATGGATGGTATATGGAGAATAGTGCACTTCCTCTAATACTTTCTGTACCATTGCAGATTCCTTAGGAAGTACCAATTGATTCCTATATTATATAAGATGATCTACACCAATGAAGAAGTCTGATAGATTATTTTGCTGTACTCACAGCTTCAATTTTTGAAATTCTTTGTTTGAGGACTCTTCTTAAGTTGTTGGAATTTCATCTACTAAGTTAGGCCAAATGCTTAATTGACACATTCAAGCAATTATTCTCATCATTCCAACTTGCACATCTAGTTTCCTTAATTCCTCAAATAATTTTGTTTTCTAGGTAATCATATTGGTTAAACTATTCCTAGATTTTCTACTTAAAGCATCAGCCACCATATTTGCCTTCTCGGGATGATAGTGAATGTTTAAATCATAGTCTTCAAGTCATTCAAGCCACCATCGCTACCGTATATTTAATTCTTTCCAAGTAAAGATATATTTCAGACTTCTATGATTAGTATATACATCACATTTCCCTCCATAAAGATAATGTCATCATATTTCAAAGCAAACACTACTGCTGCCAATTCCAAATCATGGATTAGATAATTACATTACACTTATGAGGGCGTAATTGACATGATGCATAAGTTATAAAATTTCCATTTGGCATCAGGACACAATCTAATCCCATCATGGATGCATACTACATATCACAAATCTGCCTTGACCTAATGGAAGTGCAAGTATTGGTGCTTCTACTCACCGTCTCTTTAATTCTTGGAAGGTAGCTTCACACTGATCATTCCACTCACATGGGACCCCTCTATGAGTCAACTGTATCAGTAGCATAGTAATATGGGAGAATTCTTCAACAAATCTTTGGTAATATCTAACTAAACGTAGGAAACTTCTACAGTCTAGGCCAATTTACCATAGCCTCTATTTTAGGAGGATCCATAGAGATGCCATTTCCCAAAATCACATGGCCTAAAAGAGCCATACTATTCATCCAAAAGTCACACTTCCTCTCTTCTCTCAATCTCAGCAAAGCCACCCTCAAATGTGATTCGTGCTCCTCTTTGTCTTTTGAATAAATCAAGATATCATTAATGAAGACAATCACAAAATGATCTAGATAGGGTTTAAAAACCCTATTTATTAGATCCATGAAAACTATAAGAGTATTTGTTAACCCAAATGGCACTACTAGAAATTTGTAATGCCCATATCGAGTCTTAAATGTAGTCTTGTAAACATCTTCTGGCTTAACCCTCAATTGATGATATGTAAACTGTAAATCTATTTTAGAGAATATTGTAGCCCCTTGTAACTGATCTAATAAATTATCTATCTTGGCTAATGGATATTTATTCTTAATGGTGACTTTATTCAGTTCCCAATAATCAATGCATAGTCCCAAACTTTCATCCTTCTTCTTAACAAATAACATTGGTGCGCCCCATGGTGACATGCTAGGATGGATAAATCCCTTGTCCATTAAGTACTGAAACTTCACCCTCAACTCTGCCAATTCAACTGGTGCCATTTGATATGGGGCTTTAAAAATTGGCTCTGCCCCTAGTTGGAGGTCAAAACAAAATTACACTTCTAGTTCAGAAGGTAATCTAGATAATTCATTAGGAAATATATCTAGAAAGTCTCGTACTACTAGTATATCCTCCAATGGTCGATGCTTGGAGTGAGTGTTGATAGCTAAGACCAAGAACACTTCACACCCCTTCCGCATTAGGCTGAGATCCTTCATGGCTAATACAAGTTTAGGAGTTTTACCCTCAGGTGAACTTCTAAAAATAATTTCCAGCCTATCAGGGTCTTTAAGGTTATCTGCTTAGCTTTACAATCCATCTTAGCTTCATATTTGACTAACCAATCCATACCCAATATAATATCCAATCCTTCCATATTCAATATAATTAAGTCAGCATAAAACTGTTTGCTCTCAATCACTATAGGTATCTCATAACATGCTTCTGTAGCTGTGCTAATTGCTTTTAAAGGAGAGGATACCTTTACCACATGATGCATAAGGTATTCAGACAAGCTAGCTCTATTTACAAATGCAATGGAGACAAAAGATTGTGAGGCACCCGGATAAAAAAAACATATGCCATGCAATTACAAACCAGAAAATTACCAGTGACTATGTGATTCATGGCCTGAGTTTCCAGGACATTGGTCACCTATACTACTGCGGTCATCGGTGGTCTACGCTGCTCATTTTGACTTCCAGGAGCAACATTAGGTCCTTGACCTTTGCTTCTCATTGGGCACCCACCACGCTCAAGCTGCAGTGGTGCTCGAGAAGTCACACTGTCACTCAGTTCTTTATTAAGACAATTCCATCGAATGTGACCAACCTTAGCACATAGGAAACAAGTGAGTGGTCTTCGCTGCCCGGGTTCTCGAGGCTGATTTGACCCCTAGCTAGTCTCTCTCATCTATCCTAGGACCAATCTAGTTTGTCTTCCTTTTGACTTTTTCAATAATATAGGCTAGTCAAATTTCAAATGTCTTGACTTCTTGAATAATTACAAGTTTTCTCGAATATTACATTGCCACTCTGCTCAATTTTTGGTTTGGTTCTTCGCCCCTGATCAGTTTCCCTCATATGTCTCCTCTCTCTAAATTTAGATTGCTCCTCTATTTCCCATTCCACAAGATGAGCATGGTCTAGGATATCCTCGTATCTAATCAACATAAGTAGGGCTAACCTCTCTCTGATATCCAATTGCAGTCTTTCTTGAAATTTTTAGGCTATCTCTGGTAAATCCATTTTGGCCCATGGCATAAATATTGCTAAAGACTTAAATTATCCATCATATTCATCCATAGTTTTGTTGCCTTGCAATAATGTCAGGAATTTGGTAGCCAGCTTAGCCTTCTTACTAGCCGGCACATATCTATGAAGCAATCTCTCTCTAAAATCAACCCATGTCATTCCTGCACCATTACTAAAAATCATCAATTTTTCAGTGTGCCACCACTGTTCTACCTCGCCTTCTAGTTGATAAAACCCATATAATACTTATGCTCTTTGGGGCATTCCATATATGCAAATACTTTTTTCATACTAGCTAGCCATTCATTCACTACGCAGTAGTCCCTTTGTCCTTTGAAAACCGGAGGCTTCATACTTTGGAAAGCTTTCATATTTAACCCTAACCCTGGCTACCTTGAGATGTATGTTCCATATCTAGTTTGACATTTACTGGCCTTGTATGCAGCCTTGCCATTTGTTGAGGCTACTCTATGTGCCTCCTTTGAGTTTGAACTATTTCTTGTAAGGTCTGGGAAATACCTACTATCATTATCATCATAACACCAAATTCCAGTCCCATTGGTTGGGGTTGCATTTGAGGTTGCATAGTTGGAATTGCCTCACCACCAGAACCTGCAGTGCCTTGCCTATCTATTCTTGTTGGTCTTGTCTCAACATGGTCTTCCTCAAGCTCAACTATCCCTCCTTTAATGTCATTCTGGGTCAAACCTTGTATTTCATCAACCCTAGAGGCTTCTGCCTGAGTTTCACTAATAATAATCCCCATTGCTTGAGTCTGGGTAGTCATTGTTAGTGACTTCTCTTCCACCATAGGGGCTTTACCATTGTCCCCTCTTTTCTTTGGTGCCATTACTCTATAAGGAAGAGCATATGATCATATAACATTACTAGATTAAGAAAATAATTCAACTTATCAATATAAAGACTTGAATCACATCTTATACTAACTTTCTCCCATGTTTTTAATATTTTAAAACAATGCATATTATTATTTTGCCAATTTCCAACAACCTTACCATTACAGTTTTAGGATTTATCTCCTCTTAAGTATCAGACATAATTAGGTTTTGATACTACTCTATAACGCCCTATCTTTCAGGGGTGCTACTAAGGTAGTAATAGGAGGACCCACAGCCAGAGTCTCCCCTAAACTTACCCTCTTAAACTTGTATACATGAATTATAAATACCCACAAATGCCCAGAATCATAGTCGCACTATAAGTTAGGGTGAGGAAAAAGGTATACACATCCCTGCTAAAGTAATAACATGTAAGTTAATTTATATATCTTAGTTCTATGTTAATTACAACACACTAATTACACATTATTACAATTTTGATACAACTCACAAAGTACATTATAATACATTTTCAAAATATATCAAAATTTAAGAATTTCTAAGCATTATGGTCTATCCCTTATCTGAGCTCCAACCCCTCATTGGGCTCCATCTTCTAGCCTACCAGCTAAAAACATAATAAAAAAGGTGAGTCCAAGTAACTCAATAAGCAGTCATGCAAATAATAATCAATAGAATGTATTATGAAGTAACCTTTCACGTACAAATGGAACTACTATCATGTATATTCAGTGATAAGAGTTTCTAGCTAAGAGTCTAATCATAATTGCTTAGCACATCATTTATTTTCCCTTTTCTATCAATCAATACCATGCCCAGGTCTATCAATCAAGTGAACTTAACCACATAACAAGTGGACTCAGCCACATACTAAGTGGACTTAGCCACATACCAAGTGGATTCAGTCTTCTTAAAACTTTGGTGTGCTCTAGTTCTTCCCGTCAACCTCGATTGCAAATTTTACGAGACCCATGACAATACATTTATAGGCATGATATCCTACCCTCATTACAACCTAGGGATTACCAGTTATCCATTCACACTTACTAAGGAGAGGAGTCTCACACAATAGGCCAGATTAGACCTCTTCGCCATTATGGGTGGTATCATAACAAAGCCCCTTTTCATGGGAGGTCTTCCAAATAATCAAATTAGCCCTCCTGGCAAGCAACCAAATCCAATTTCACATAAAGAATATTTTGGTAAGCCTCTTATTCTTAACTAAATTTCTCAACTCATATTAATACTCAATTAAATCATCAAATTCAAATTACTTAAATACTATATTCCCATGTCATTCAATATGTATCATAATGTAGCAGTTCTTGTTATCTCATTTTATTTCTAATGTTTCTCAACAATATTACAATAATACATACCCTCACAATAGTATAATTACCATAAATACATCAAATTTACAAAAAATGTAAAATTCAAAAAAATTGTGAAAGTTACTGTTCACAACAAATTCTTGCCACGACATGGCACAACGGCATAGACCCCGTTGTCTCCCTTTCTTCACTTTTTTTGAGTTTCATGCTATGGCATGGGATTTTGTGCTATTCCCACTTACATAAGACATTGTATTACTAACTTTTGATGAAATTCATAATTCTCAACATATAATAACTTACATCCTCAAGGACATTCATTTCCTCCATCAATACATAATTCTCTTTATTTCCAAACTTCCCATTACCCAATTTACTTGGTTTAAACATAGCCAAAGTGTAAACAATAACCTTACACAAAATCAACTCATAATACAAAGTAACAATAGAACAATACTAATGATGCATGATCCCAAACTTCAATACAAGTACATAAGAAAGAGAACTAGCTTACTTGACCAATGCACCTTTGTTTTACTTTTATACTTTGTTTCCAAAATTTGCTTCATGATTTAGAAATCCTACACTCAAAAAGTATGTTCTATAATCATTCAAATGCATCAATCTCTATAAAATTGCATTGCTACATAGGTCATTACTATTCCATAGCCTAACCTAATTAGGGTTTAACCCATTAAGTATCCAAATCTTATTTAGGAGGTGATTATACGGTAATTAATAGAAGTTATTCATGCCACACTTATCTTAATGGCATTCCATCAAACATGTGATAGGCACTTTCCATATTTCAAACTTCTAGCCCAAACTAGTTTGGGTTTTCGGACCCAACCTTAATCTAAATATGTTTAACATAATTTATACCTCAGTTAATAATCATATCTCTCAATTCACCATTAAATGGTTGTTTCCCCAATTTCCAACTTCACTACAATAACAATCTACTTTTTAAGCCATAATTCAATAATTCTTCCTAATAGAAACGAACAAATGATGGCAGCAATAACTTACCCTGATGTTTGCTTCAATCAAAATCTACAAAATTCAATGATGGGATGAAACCCTTATTTCCACTACTACTTCACTTGCTCCTCATCACTTAACTCGGTGTTTTCTTTATGATGGATTGCTTTAGATCATTCAATTATTAGTATTCTGGAAGTTTGGCTTCAATTTCTGCAAGAATCAAGCTATTAGAAACATTGGGGAATAGGAGGGAGGGCTAGGGAGTTCTTGCTCTATTGGAAAGATAATTGATGAGTGAATTTCATTCACTGACATTACACATGTTTAAGCTTAGTTATTTGCGAATCCTTATTTCTTTTAGATGAATTTTATATTTATATGTTAGATTTTCTAGGTGTCTTGAAGATGAAAAAGAAGAAAAAATGAAAGGAAAATAATATATGGTGGACGACAACAATGCCCTCACTGCAATAACAATGCTCTCACTGTTATGCTCCAGAGTTGCAACATATCACTAAGCGACAACTCCATTCACTTCCCACCTCCACCAACACTTCCTAATGTATCGAAAAAGTTTTGAGTTGTGCGGAAAGTGCAAGCTCAGAAGAGTGATCTATCCATTTCATGGAAGTCCATATTTCCAGTGCTTTATTCTACATTGAGGACAATGTTATGTTTAAGTTTGGGGTGTTAGCATTTTATTCTTGTTTATAAATGTCTTTATCTATGTTTGGGGGTTGTTGCAGTTTGTTTAGTTTGTGTGTTATGTGTTTAGTTGGTTTATCTAGTTTGATTAATTTATGTGTTATGTTTAAATTTTTATGTTAAGTGCTATATTTGATTAGATTATGGTTGGGAAGTTGTGTGTTTCGAACATTGATCAGGGTCATTATATAAAACCAATGACATGTATGTGACATTTTAAAATAGTTAAGTTAAAAAGGACACAAATCATTATGTTTGCAATGCTTGACTTGATCCTTAGTCTAATTTGCTACAAATTTCTTATACACATTAATCACAGTGAATTAGCCTTTTCTTTTAAAATCTTTGAATGCTTAGCATGGGTTTAGGAGACAAAGTATGCATCATTCAATTTTGATTCTAGAATCATTGTAACTATGTTGAGACAAGCATTAGATGAGATAAAAGAAAAATAAGAATAAAAACTCATTATTTATAGGGGGGAATCACATCTCTATGAAAAGGAAAAAAAATAAGTTTGGAGAGTGTGATAGTAATACAACCCAAGAAATAGGGGAGATCACATCTCTATGACTAAAAAGAAAACAAGCTTGGGGGTATGATAGTAATGCAGCCCAAGTAATAGGGGGGATCACATTCAAAAATAAAATAAAATAAAAATAAAAATATGAGGAATGTGATAGTAATAGAGCCCACAAAAATATCAAATGCTCATCTAAAAGTAGCCTCTTTGGTTTAATTTGCAAGTTCTTAGGGTTACATTGAATACGTATTACTTAGTTGCTTAAATGAATGTAAGTGTAAAGAGATGTAGATTGAATTGACTATAATTTTTGCACATGCACATGGAATCTAAAGTAGAAAGAAAAGGCTTAGGTTAAAACTTGAAAGACATGTGTGATATCTTGATAGTTCTTCTTAACTATGCTTACTTTATGGAGGTTTTTGATTAATGACTGAGATCAATGTTCATTGTGTCTTTTGTGAGTTTGCATATTGTTATTATGTTATGTTATGTCATTAGTATTTTTGTTTCTATTTTACTCGAGGACGAGCAAATAAGTAAGTTTGGGGGTATTTGATGAGTGAATTTTATTCACTTACATTACACATGTTTAAACTTAGTTATTTGTAAATCCTCATTTCTTTTAGATGCATTTTATATTAATTTATTTGATTTTCTAGGTGTCTTGAAGATGGGAAAGAAGAGAAAATGGAAGGAAAAGAAGAAGCTCAAAGGATGAAAAAGAAAACAGACAAAAAGGAACTAAAAATCAAGCCAGTGCTATTGGTACAAGCATCTTTAGCCACTAGCGGCCAAACAGCAAGCCAGCGCCACCGGTAGATTAATATTTTTTGTAGATTTTTCGCGTAGAGGTTTGGTTTTAAAGGAAAAAGTTAGGATTTTTGAGAAAACTTCTCACTTCCATTTGAAGATTTCTCTCTGAGGTTTGTGTAACAACCTAGGCTCTTGTCGAGGTATTGTACACTTTAGATCATGTCCTAGGGTCACAGTTTTGTACCACAAAAGGCGCTTCGACAGATTACCATAAGCCCCCACACTTAAGCTAGGACTCCCACTCTCACTCGAGCAATGTGGGATCTCACATCGACCCGCCCTCAGATGCTCCAACGCCCTTGTTGGACACACCCCCATTAGGAATGTTGAGGGTCGGCTCTGATACCAATTGTAACAACCTGAGTTCTTATTGAAGTATTGTCTGCTTTGAGTCACATCCCAGGGTCACACCCAGCGCCCACCTGCACGATTTTGTCCCACAAAAGGTGCCTCAATAGATTACCATGAGCCCCCACACTTAAGCCAGGACTCCCCCTCTCACTTAGGCGATGTGGGATCTCATTGTTTGGAGGTCGATTTCTTGGAGTTTTCTTATAGAAAAGAAGGAGAGAAGATGTTCTTCATTATGGTCATCTTGTCTAAGGGAGTTGTTTTATATTCTCTTATGAACTAAATCTCTTTTTCTATGGTGAAGATGTAACCCTTTTTGATACTCTTTATTATGAATTGTTGGTTATTAATGTTATATGATCTTGTTTCATTCATGATGTTGTTTACAATTATTTAACTTATTTTATTGCTTGATCACCAATATTATAAATTACATTAATTATCAAAGCATGGTTAAGTTAGACATCATATGCTAAACCATAAGCTCTCTTGAATGAGAAGGATAGATGGTTAAGGTAGATACCATATGCTAAACCATACAATTTTTGTTCTTATGTTCTTGAGCTTAGTGGGTTTTCACCTCAATTATGCTACACACCATAGGTAATTGAAAAGAGTGAAAATATCTAATTTAAATCTGCACACTTAATGGTAATAATCTTACTTTTGAAAGAACGAACCCAAGTGAGGCATTGAATCCAAAATTCCATTAGATGTTTAAATCATATGTATGAGATGTTTTCCATCAGAGCTCCCTTGAATGGGAAGGATAGAATGCACACCATATGTATGCGATGTTTTCCATACACTCTAAAGGATTCAGCCAAGACATGGTTCATGATAGTAGCCTCTGGCTAATTGACAACTTGGGGAGCAATTTATAATAAGTTCATTGAAAAATTCTACTCTCATGCTAATACTGTTTAATGAGAAGCAAAATAACTACTTTCTTACAATTGGATGGTGAAGCTTTCCATGAGGCAAGAGAAAGATTTAAAGCAATTTTGGTTCAATGCCCTCATCATAGATATCCACTTGAGTTGCTTAATTAATTTTTCTATGGACTGACACAACCATGCCAAACTATAGTTGACAATGCTACAGGTGGAGCTATAAGAGAGAAGACTCCTGAGGAAACATATGAGCTTTATGAGATGTTAGGAGCAAATTCTCAATAGAAAAGTGTAAGAGGTAGATCTAGGAGACTTAATGAAGTGAATACTAACTTTGATCTATCAATGTAGATGTCAGAGATGGCTAAGTAGATGAAGGCAATGAGCTCTATAATGGTGCACTTGAAGCAACCACAACCTGCTCTAG
This sequence comes from Pouteria campechiana, assembly GCA_036873735.1. Classification (NCBI taxonomy): domain Eukaryota; kingdom Viridiplantae; phylum Streptophyta; class Magnoliopsida; order Ericales; family Sapotaceae; genus Pouteria; species Pouteria campechiana. The sequence goes on along the minus strand of JAYJMB010005142.1, from coordinate 3,869 downwards.
CAGAGGTTTGTTCTTTTATGGTAATTTAGGACATTCTCCTAATATTTGCCCTTCAAATGAACATTTTTTAGGTGATGCTGAGTAAGCTAATGTAATGAACTTCTACAACCAAAGGCCACGGAATGACCCTTACTCAAACACTTACAACCTTGGTTGAAGAAATCATCCTAACTTCTCTTGAAATAATGAAAGAGTCAGAATCAAGCTGGAAACTCATTTCAACCTCAACTGAAAAAGCCTACGCTTGAAGAAACCATGTAGAGTTTCATGTAAGCAACACAAGTTGAGTTCCAAAATCATGCAACCAAATTCCAAAACATTGATTCCATGTTCCATAACATGGAGGCATCCATTAAAAAAAGATGGAAACTCAATTAGGACAAATTGTAGAAGCAATACAGAGTCATAGACCTAGGAAGTTGCCTAGCCAACCAGAGTAAGCAAAGGCAATTACAGCTAAACAAAGTGTGGAAAATTAAAAATTTATAGAAAAAGGGAGTTTGTTTTGCTCAAACGTTAAATAAAGTACTTCTTGGTAGGCAATCCAAGCTGTTTGTTTTTCAGTCTTTTAAATTTTCTAGATGTAGTGATGTTCTTGCATTAATAAAGTAAACAAGTTGCATTAATTTAAATAAACTTGATTGGACTTTAAATAGTTAGATTACACTGATATTGTCCTATTTGCTATATTTAATACATTGTTGTTTCATGTTTGATAGGTTAAATGCATAAATGAGGATTAAGAGGCACGATAAATAAGGATTTCAAGCAAGAAGATCAAATAGGGTGATGAAGCAACATGGAAAAGAGGGTTTTAAGGCAGGAAGAGGGCATCGGATGTTTCAAAAAAAATAATATTTACACAGGGCAATAGGGTGGTGCCAGCCTCCCTTAATACCCCATGCACGCACACCACCTCCCACTCCCTATTTTCAAGAGTGGTTTTCCTACCCCCTTTCCCCTTCTCTCCAAAACCCTTCCTCATAACCCTAAACCTCATTCCTTCATTCCAAAACTCAAGGATTCATTCCCAAAGAGTTTCTTTTCCATTTCTCTCGTTGAATTCATCTCACCCATTCCACTATTCATCTTCTTCTTCACCATTTCTTTCAAGTTGGGTTGACAACTTTGTGCACATCTCTTGGAATCACAAGTAAGTTACTTTGTTCTACTCAATCCTTCTTCTATTGATGTTCTTGGTGAAGTGGTTTGCTTTTGTGGTGGTTTGAGAAGATTTGGAGTTGGGATTTTGTGTATGGAACTTTGTTGATGTTGTGTACATCAAGTGTTTGGAGCATTGCTTGAGTTAGGTTGTGTGTGGTTTTCATTAGGCACATGTTGCAAGATTATATGTGGTAGGAGTGGGTGTATATTAAGGTTGAATTGGAGAAGCTTGTTGGTCTTGAAGGTTAGACAAAACCCAAGAAGGGAGGGGTGAATTGGGTTCTTAAAAATTATTTCTCAATCCCTTTTAGGATTATTCTTCCCTCAAGCAATTAATCACTCAATGAACAAATGCACAAAATAAATAAGAGACAATGATTTTTATAGCAGTTCGAGTAAACACTCTACTCCACTCTTCTAAGAGCACTTTCCCTTAGTGTCTTGGGTTCCACTATTCCCAATAGCATAAATACAATAGTGTATTTGTAACTCTTCTAGATTCCAACTCTAGGGGGCATAAACAAATATCCCTGATACTCTTCATATTCTAGGGCGTAAATAAGTATCCTTGAAACTCTTCTAGATTCGAGCTATAAGAAGCGTATTCACAGTGCTCCCATCACTCTTCTATATTCTACCTCTAGGGGGCGTGAATAATTAGCTCTTGTCTACACTCAAATAGTCACAACTCTTCTTGAGTCTAGTCTCCACCACTAGCTTAAGGAACTTTACAAGAGATGAATATCAAAAGTTTAAACATAGGAATTTCTCAGTAAGCACAAGGGAAGGTTTTTGAAAGTTGAATGTAGAAGTAAATGATCTTCCCAAAGATAGTTAAGAGCCTTCAAAGAAAAGTTGAGGAATGTTTGAATCAAGGCTCTTGACAAAGGATTGTAGAAGGTTTAGCTCAAATTAGTAAATGCTCTTAAGAGGGTTTTGAATGATTTTTTCAATTATTCGTTAGTTCCTCCTGCTCTAGCAATGCTTCATTTATTATTGCTTTGAATTCTAGTCATTGGTGGTTGGTGAGCTTCATTAATAATAGAGGATGTTCTGATTGGTGTATTTTGAATTCTTTGACTTCTGCTTATTCCTCTATAATGCCCCACTTTCCAAGGCATTACTCAGGTAGGTATAGGAGGACTCTCGGCCAGAGTCTCCCATGAACTTACCCAGTTACACCTATATGCATTTACAAACACCAATAGATGCCCAAAATTATAGTTGTGCTATAAAGGTAAAGTGTGTGGAAATCATTCTCGCATTTTAATTAAATAATGACATACAATTAAAAACACTCCACATAATTAAACTTACATGATTTACACCATTAACATACTAAATGAATCATACTTTATATACATTCCAAAATATTTATAAAAAAGATAAAGTTTCTAGTTATCATGATTTATTCCTCACCTGAGCTCCAATCCCTCATTGACCTCCGTCTTCTGGCCTGTCAACTAAAACATAATAAAATACAGTGAGTTTGAGCAACTCAATAAGCAAGAATAAATCAAATGAATAATTAATCATACAATATAATAAAAATCACATGCTCAAAACCAAACTATACTAAACTATACCATCATAGTTTACATATGATTAATAACAAAATTCCTCATTCAAAATCCACTATGATATCTACAATATCTGATTGTATTTAATCATAATGAAACTCACTTTATTTTTATTGCAATCCTTTCATTTCTAGTCATTCAAGGTAATTTGGCCACAAACAATCAACAACATATTTAGGAGGCCATAAACCAAACCAAATGCATAATGTCACAATCAAATGGACTAATCTTTCTTACAACTTTGTTGTAATTGAGTTTTTTCCTACTACCCTGGCTATGAGTATTATGAGACTTGAAATATTCCACCATCACTGCAACTCAGGGGTATAGGCTTCTCATTTACACTTACTAAGTAATCAGAAGAGTCTCATAAATAATAGGTTGATCAGACCTCTTTGCCAAGAAGGCGGTATCCATAATAAAGCCTTAACAAGGGCGAGATCCCAATGACCCAATGACCATCCTGATAGGGACCAAACCAAAATTACTATACTTCATGCATGAGTAAATGTAAAATTCGTAAAAAATGATAACATGTCCATTTCATTATCAAACCCCATATTATAACTCTTAAAATATTTAAGAGTTATCTAAAATTTTTTTCAATTCTCAATCAAGTAGTCAAACTCAATTATATCCTTTGTAAAACATTATTTCCAAATGCATATGTTTCATTAAATACATGAATAAGTGAATCCATTAAGTATTATAACATCATACTTCATCCTTCTCATATCTTCCGTATTTATCAATTATTCTTCAAAATATTCCCATAAAACACAATTTTAATAAATAAAAATATCATAAAAATACCTAAATTATCAAAATATACCAAACTATAAAATTATTGCAAAAATTACTGTTCGCAGCAGGAGCTTACCATGGCAAGGTCACTACACATACAAACTTTTACTGTTCATAGTGGAAGCTTGCCGCGGCAGGGCAATACCTTGTCATGGTAGAGCAATGTCTTATCGAGGCCGAATCCCTATTGCCTCCCTTTTTGCCCTTGATCAAGCTCCTTGCCACGGCAAGGTCCATGCTGCGACCTATTTTTCCTAAAAATAGTCTTATTTGTTCTATTCCCAATAATTCCTATTTAGCCACTTTAGTTCCCTCAAATTT
>JAYJMB010005139.1:0-12273 GCA_036873735.1 Pouteria campechiana | reverse complement strand
GTAATAAGAAAAATGGAATAATTAGGAGAAGTACTGCTAAACTTTAGTCATTGGTGTCATTATAAGATGTAAGATGTTATAGTGTGATGTTCGGCAGCATAGTAACAATTCATTGGATGAGCAAAAGGGAAGTAAGTATTGTGAGATGTATGACTTGTATGATGAGGAAGGATAGAACTAAGAAGGATATCACGCCCCAAAATTTTGGCAGCATCTCCTTTTTATTTTGAGCACATAATGTGCTATGTTTTAGGTATAGATCACCATTAAGTGATAATCAACCGTAAGAGCATAAGGCTCCATCTGTCCACTGGGGTACCCTTGTGGAGCATGGTCTGCCAAGAAACATGGTGGACAGAAATGGAGGAAAATTTATCATGTTTCTGTTTCTTCTCACAAATAAAAATCAGTTCATTTATGACAAGCAAACTACTTAATCTGTTAAATTATACCACGACATGGTAATTTGAATTTTTGCCTTAATATCTTTTATTAGCTGATGCTTTATATTTTGGACGTACTTCAAGTAATTTATTAAATGCCATATTTATGGTTTTGAATTCAGGGTAGAATATCAACTACCAAATCTAATTGTCGGATCCATAACAAAAGAAAGTTTGTATAATGCTTTTGAGAATGGCATTCCAGCAGAGCAGGTAACACTCACAAAATCCTCTGTAAAATTGTTTTTTTCTAGTGTACAGTATTCATAAATGTTTTTACTGATTGAACATCCCAAAAATATTCAGATCAGATGAACATTGTTTAATCATATACGGGCACGGTTACTGTTGTACCATATTGATATTGAACTGTATCAGAAATTATTATTTTTTACTCAATAAAACCTGCGCTATATGGCCCTACCATTCAAAGAATAAAAGAAAGAAATATATAAGAAGGGAAGTATTAAAAATTATTTTAGTTCTTAACCAATTAACTGGATGCTTTTCAACAAAACTTTGCATGCAGATAATTTCTTTCCTTCAGCTGAATTCACATCCTCGTGTTGCAGAGAGGACCCCTTCAGTCCCAGAGAATGTTACAGATCAGGTATCATATCTCATTGAATAATGCCACAAATCAATGTTTAATTAAAATAGACTGGAATGAATGTCTTCCCTGTACCTTTTCCAGAAAAAAAAATCAACAAAGCATGGCAAATTCAACTGATAAAAAATTTGGGTGCAGAACTAGGCACCATGAAAGAGTTTTCCCCTTTTGTTGATTTAAAATCAGGCATTGTTTGTTGGTTTAAAATTGGGCAGTCAATGGTGTTATCTCTCACAGTAAATTCTTTTCTTCTTTGACTTATTCTTTATTTTTAGTTTTCCGTTGAAAACCAATATATCAAATATAGGGACCCAATTATCTGAAATTCTGCATAATGAGGTCACATGCAATCATTTTCACAGTATCAGTTATTGAAATGGTACTGTTTCCTTTCATAGTAATAATACATTATAACTCCAAAAGGGTAAAGAATGGCTGCATGGATGATAGGAGCATACGCATCAAGTGATTCTCCATTAGTGGCTGATCTCTATTAGGAGAGAATGTCACACAGATTATGTTCCATTTCTTCATGTTTGAGACTCAACCCTTATCAAAGAAAAAGAAGAGAATTTTTAGAATATTTGGGTCCCAGTCATAATTAATTTGGTTTGTCTACATTCTAGACCAATGGGCTTGTAGAACATGGCTACTTTCTTTAAATTGGTATCGTGCCCACCATCTAGCCCTGTCATTTGCATGTTTCCTCTTCCTCCATTCTTCCATCACAGGGAGATCCATAGCCTTTTACTTATAATATCTCTAAATATAGAAAATGCCTATTGCATTTGCAAATTGAATTAACTTGTTGAAATATATGCATCCTACAGATTAGGCTTTGGGAAAGTGATCGAAATAGGGTTGAAACAATTCCATCACATCTATATGACGACTTCCCATCCAAGGTACATTTATATGCTATGAAATTCTTCATATTTATTGTTTTATCATGTACTGGAATTTTATCTCTGTTATTATTATTTTGCCTCTTTCAGGATCTTTTTGAAGCAGCCCTTGAGTTTGCAAGGGACGCCGGTGCATTGCTGTGGGAGAACTCAAAAGAAAAGATGCTGATAGTTCGAGGAGATCTGCACCAAGAGATGCGCGATTTTCTTCGTAGATCAAAAATGATATAGAAGTGCGCGTATTACGCAATATTATTTCAGTGCAGGTAGAGAGCTCGCTATAATTGGGTCTCCTAGTTTCCTAGTTGCAGTTCGGGAATTTTTCAAAATTTCCCAGAAATATTGCTACGGACTTCACCATCAAGGAACGACAGAAACAAGTTGCAACTGTAATGGTGCTCTTGAAACGAAGAAAGATTGCTTTGGGGAATCTGAATGGTATGCATCAGTGAAGCTGAAACAGATGAATTAATCTGAAAGAATGCAGCCTGGGCCGCCTGGCAGAGATTGTTGCCTGACGTTTTTCTGAGAAATCTTAGGAATTAGAAGTTCCTGAAATTTATTTATGAATTGTATCAATGACTTGTTACAACGATTTCCAGTTTTATGATAAGACTTCGGAAGCTTGGATGTGCTGTGATCTGAGTCCTGGACTAGCAGGCGAAGCTTGTCTCTAGGGTGCTGTTTGGTTCATGGGAAAGGAGGAAAACTTATTTCTTTTCCATTATTATTAAATGAATAATCACAAGCATCATGAATGGGATCGATTTCATCAGATGATCTTGGCAGGTCGCATGTGAAGCCTTCCGAATTTGAGTTCTTCGGAACCAGTTCCAAGTGATCAGTGCCCTGTATATACATAAGTAACCTGTGTAGGTACAAGGGATGTTAGTTTCCGTTGTCTTTTGAGTATGTACTTTCAATTAAGCATTTGATTCTGTTTCTAAAGGCCATGATGGCCATCTTAAAAACTAAAAAACTAAAGGTCCAAATCATCAAGGTTCAAAGAATACACTGCCATGAAAATTTTGTATGTTCATCAGTATATGGTAAAGAAGCAGACCAATATAAATTTTGTTAAAAGATTATCCTCATGGATGAACTTTATAGCATATTTTGCTGCCTAGCAGCATAGAATGTGTTTTAGCCTTTTCTGCGTGATCTGAGTATAATCTCCACAAGGTTGTAAATTGGCAGGGAATCAGCCCTTGATCCAAGCATAAGCAGACCTTAATCACCCTATTCTGTAAAATTGGAGTAATTATCTAGTCAAGAACATGCACTCTGAAAGGCATGTGTCTATGAATGGCACTGCAGATGAGCTAAAGATTGGATTCCAAGTCCACCAGTATCAGACGAGCTTTTTCTCCCCTTTGATTCTGTATAAAATGTTGTGAACAAAAGAAGGATATATCCTTTTACTCCAACCCAGTACACGTGAGCTGTCTTTTCCATTGTCAAATCGTGTCTTTATCATCATCAGCTGTATTGTTCTATGTTAACTCTTAATTCTTTCCACAGCCAATAATTTATTTTATTTTCATCCTATTATTTTTTTTTAACATTGCTTTTTTACCTTATTTTTATATTACCTTTATACTCCTCAAAATAAAAAGCCCACAGGCAAAAGGTTTGGAAGTTAATGAAAAAAAAAGCCAGAAAAGAAAAAAAACAGAGATAGGTTACATTCAACAATGTGCAACATTCATATGGTCAACAACAACAAAAAACGAATGTTTACACATTGCCAATTTCAACCGTGGAATAAAAACAGCCAATCGTCTAGCATTTGGATCCAAATTGAGATTTTATGCACTGAACGAAGCACACATAATAGCAGATCTTGCAGATGCATAGCAAGAAATAAACCCAAAAAAAGTAGAGTAGAGTGAAGAAAGGAGAGGGCAACAAAGAAAGAAGCTCAAGACTCAAATTCGCCCCATGTTGAAAAAATAAATTGCATTAGGAAAATGGGGGCAATGATCCAAGAAAACATGTCTCCTCACTCCTCACATCATATGTAGATCGATACGGATCCTGAAACCTAAAGAATAGTACAACAATAGCAAACCAAAAAGACTAGTGTACAGGGTTTAAATAAATATCATCAGCGTTGGATAAAAAACAATATCTACTCATCCTTTTTTACTTTGTTGCTCTTTGATGGCTTCCGCTTCATCCGACTGAAGGGCCCAACGGTGCGGTCCATGATATACATGTAAATTACCTGGCTCCAAGACTTATAGAAATTGAAATCTTCGTAGTACTCAGGTGCAATCTCTTTCACCTTGTGAAGCCTGCTGCCTGGGATTCTTGGAAAGTCGTGGTGCTCGTTGTGGTACCCCACACTCCATGTCATGAGATTAAGCGGCCCATAGTATGAATATGTTTCCTGATCTGGATTGAAGATATAGTGTTCTGAGATGAAGTGGCCAGCCATTGGATGCATTCCACCCCCCACAAATGTCGAAAGAATTAAGTATCCTAGGGACTTCCAACCATAGAAGTATACCATTGCGGTATCAAGTGCAAGTTGGATAACAAGGTTGGTGAATTCCCACATGCCAGGGGGCTTGGGGTTGAGGAATAGAGGGCGGAGAGCATAAAAGAAGAGCTGGAAGATGACCCATATAGACTTGGCAATGGCATTAGTGATCAGATGGGCCTCAGTGTAACTTGGGATGTCCACATCAATGCCGTCAACACCTTGGAAACGATGATGCTCCAAGTGGTACTTTTGGAAGGTGATGGACATAGGGACGCCAATGGGGAGGTTGGCAAAGATCCCAAGCCAGCGGTTGTAGACAGGAGTTGAGAAGGCAAGGTTGTGGCTGAGCTCATGGATGGCCAGGAAGAGGTTGTGGTTGAGGAAAGAGCCGAAGAAGTAGGCAACTGTCAATATCCTCAGCCAGCTTGCACTGTGGAGGCAAGTTGCAGTCCACAACTGAAGAAGGACAACCACAGTAATCTGCAGTAAGGTAAATAAAATCAAAGAGAAGCCACAACAATGCCAAGGAATGACATCAGACAAGGCTGAAAATCTTTGCAGCATGTGCCAAATGGCACGCATCTGATGAGGGATGTGCATTTCCCATAAGAATCCATAAGAAGAAAACAAATGCACACAGATGGAATGCAAATCGTTTCTCATAAGCTACCATTTTCCATGAGCACGCAGCTTGACACTAGCCTTCCATCCTTTTGTTTTCTAAGGCATGTCCCTATTGAGCAGCACCAAATGAATGCTCCTGACGGCCCAAATGTTTTGGTTCGATATTTATGCCATCTTTGTTATTTCTTGGAGTAAATGCAATAAGCAAACAATCAGTAAGGAATGTGCTACAGCTGTCTCCAATACAATATTAGAAAACTCTCAGGAACATTGTCTCTTTTTGTTTGTTCTGCAGACTTGCCAGCTCAACATCTTTCAAATCTCGTGATGGGATAGAATGAAGACGAAGCCAATCTTCGCTGTGCAATGCAAGTAGCAAACGTCGAGAAACAATATAGCAGTAGCTTGGACAAATGTCAGATGCATAATTCCAAGACATGCTTTGCAGCAAGTAAATTCGGCTGGGTGGATGAGAGAGGAAGAGGGACTAGATTTTCTTCTCACCGAAGAACAGATGCAGAATGGACACTAACTGTGGAGATTTTATCCTAGATTTCTTCCAGCTACAGCAACATATGCAACAAGATTTTAGCCTAGATTTCTTCCAGCTGCAGAAGATGTGCAAAATGGAACCTAACTGTGAAGAAGAAGCCTTAGGCAAATGGAAAGGATTGGAATATTGTAAACTCAGAGCAAGTTCAGAAAAACAACCAATACATAATAATATCAGGTTCAAACAACACATGGAATTACCAAGGAAAGATAAGCATACTCATTGATGAACCAATGCCAAAAAAATTTACTCCACTTTTTTCCCCCAAACTACTGATGGTTCAAATAATGAAATTTATAAACCAGCAATCATAAAAGAAATAACTGCTACCATTCTAGGAGGTCAGGGTCTCTTACGCCAATCCAGTAATTTGTATTTGCAATAATCAGGTACTTTTGGGTAGATATGTAAACGAAAAAAAACCCGATGCGAATTTCAGAAAAAATAAATAAATAACAAAAATCTCATTAGCATGTGATCCTATATGTGGACAAAATACCTACAAACTTTAAGACACTAGATACAATGCAGGCAGCAGAGAACCTGGCTCTGTGAGTCCAGCAGACATAAGCATCTCCATGTTCTGAAAGTTTTTCTTTCAAAAAAAGTGGGGAACCTAGCTTCATAAATCAATGTGGAGAAGAAAATGGTCAAATGCTGAGAACCTAAGGTACTTTCATAATGCAGTGTGGGGAAGAAAATGGTTGCATTTGAAATCGTAGTCTCCTGGAAAACGAGTTTTACGACTGACCAAGGCCTAAATGTTTTGGTAGCACTGGGATGCAAACACAACCCACGGATTCTTCTATATACATCAAAACTGGAGAAAATCCAAACGAGTATGGAGGAAGTCAATTCCAAAACCATCTTTTTTCAAATAAAGATGAAATTCCATCCCCAAAAAATAAATAAATAACCACTTTTTTTTAAAGAGAATAGATTGCAAGCCAACAAATGAAATCCTAGCCAGTAGACAGATGGCAAAACAAAAGATGAAACAAGACAAATTTCAAATGACATTCTACGCCAACGCCAATACCAGAAAACTCTATGAGAACGTTGCAGTAAGTGACATCTGCAACAATGGAGACATGGTTTCCTAAAGAAAAACGACAAAAGAGAAAGCATAAGGCGTAAAGAGGGTATTATTCGAAATTCAACAGCATGGCAAAATAGAATACAGCTCAATACTCCCGCGCATTTACAGGAAATGAGAAAAATCCATATTAAAAAATAAATAAAGCTAAAACTAGACAAATGCTAGAAAATGATAGATGTATGGTATTCAAAAATAATGCATGAAAATGAAAAATATGTTCAAGAAAAAATAAAAAATCAAACAGGAACAGGATCAGGACAAAAACCATTCATGAGATACGTCCTTTTATCCCTCATATCTTGCCACTACCATAGGGTGAGTTTGCGGCATCAAAATGAAATTAAAATTCATGCATATAAACCGAATGAAATTAAAATCCATGTAAATTTCTATAAAAAAAACTATCAGCAAGCACATTCCATCAACAGAAGTCTGCAAAAAAAAATGCACGCAAGGAAAAAGACAATTAAAGGAAAAGAAAAAAAATTCGACAGAGAGAGAAAGAGAGGCCAAAATAGCCCGTAAAGAATACTTGTGCAAGCAGAAGAAAACCAGATCAAAATTGAAACTGTTAACCCATTTTAAAGAAAACCATGATCCATATGCACCGCATCCGACAGAGATCATCAATCCAACCACAGCCAGAAGAGCCAAAAAAAGAGAAAAGAAAAGAAAAGAAAAAGAAACTTGTTAATGCAGAATGTTATGCGAGCAGAAGAAACCCAAATCAAAATCCTAACTAAAGCATTTTACACAAAATGAATAGCCAGTCAATGGCATTGAACAGATATCTCAATACAGAGAGAGAGAGAGAGAGAGAGAGAGAGAGAGAGAGAGAGAGAGAGATCCAATAAACTCATTTCCATAGAAACACAAACGAAGTGACAAGCATCTGTTTGCCGTTTAACAGAGATCTCAACATAAAATAGTTTTTTTTTTTTCAAAAAAAGAAAACAAACATTGAACGGTGGAGGGGAAACAGAAAGAGATGCCCAGTAAATCTCGATTCCAAAACATATTCACACGAAACAGAGTAAAACCAATCCAGAAAAAGCCACATTGCATCACAACAGACATTAAAGAAGATAGAGAAGACGAGGGAATGAACCTTGAGAAAAGCCCAAGGATCAGGGCCAAAAAGCTCTTTGATTTGTGGGTATTGAGATAGGATCTGTCTCCTCCTGGAAGCGTGCGGTTCGTCCGTGTACGACCAAAAAAAATCGCTGGTCATCGCACCTTCCTCTCCTTCTTCCGCTCCCATTCTCTCCTCCTCTCTCTCTTTCTCCCTCTGCCTCTCAGAAAAAAATGCGACGGAGACAGAGGCAGAGAGACAGCGCGAACGAGACTGCTGATGTAGAAGAGAGAAGACAGAGAGACGGACGGTTTTCCTATACAGCTACGTATGTATGTATATCCCACGAGAATGGACGGTGAAGATTGAAACCACGCAAAATTGGAAGGTATACATCAGAAGTTAATTTTAGAAGTAGATTTCCTCATCTTCATACGTTTTCTGTTTATTTGTTGGGAGCCATTTTCCCACGCCAGCTGCTTCCCAGGACCATCCGCGTGGGCCCCACTTCAGAGCAAAGCCAGGCTGGGCCATTTTCATTCCTGCACTACAAATGCACCCTGCAAAATTGGATGATTTTCATGGGCGCCCGGGAGTTTTGATCAAATTCCAGTTCATATCTCGGAACTTTACCTTTAATAAGTGTACCCCGGGAATTGTTTCATTTTTCACCAATATTAATCATTTAGTAAATAAAAATATTAAAAATCAATATTGATTGATGGAAATATCCCAAAAAACTCATAACCCCAAAATTAAAAAAAAACAATTGTTTCATATTTAGATTATAATTATTTTCAATTTATAATTTATTTTCAACTCTTTGTTTGAGTTTTATAATTTTATAACGATTCATTTATTTTTATTTTTGATTACGAGTCATGAGTTTTAGAGGATATTTTTCTCAATTCATATTGATTTTAATATCATTTACTGACTTAACATGTAACCTCACGGATGTGTTTGGATAAGGTGCATCAAGAGGTGTGTATTGGGGTAAAGTGCAATGGTGTATTGGGGTAAGGTGCAATGGAAGGTGTATTAAAGAAAAGACAAAAAAAACACATAATTAGTAGTATATATTAAGATTTATATTAGAAAAAGTAGATAAATAATTAGAAGAATAAGGGTGAATGATTAATTAATAGAGAATATATATGAATAAATAATTAAAAATATATAAAAGTTTGAAAAAGAAAATAATGATTAAAATATTATTAATTTCTTATTTGGTTGGAAGGTGTAATTGCTGGAAATAGACATGAAATATCTTCACAGTTTATTTAAATATGCTTTTATGTACATCTTATATTAAAACAGGCAGTTTTCATTAATAAGTAATCTATGTTTAAAAGTATTAGATTGCCCAACATGCATTGCTTAAGGTTTTTATGTTCTTCAAGTATTGTTACAAATATGGGCATGATGTAATAAAATTAAGAGAGAGTATTAAATAATATATTTTTTATGGTAATGGGTACAGCAGTAATAGGGTATGTATCAAAGTTAAGTAGTGATTATACCCCCTAATACACGGTTGTGTGTAATAGTCTTAATTAAAAAATACTTCTCTTAATTAAGTCCTGCTACGGTAGATTTATGTTACATTGAAATGCAGTTTTCCGATTTACCCAAACACAGCTTAATGTAGAGTATAAGTGTACCATTCAAACAGTGCGATGCCTCAAGGGCACGAACTACGGAAAAACTACAAATTTAACAGTTTTGCTTAAATTTCTGCTTCAGAGAGTTTCTATTGGTGCGCTTAGACATGGTGGTGTGGAAGAGAGGATGTATTAGAGAATTGTAGTCGAAATACATGCTAAAGTGAAAACAAAAAAAAAAAAATGTTAGCAAAATGAGCCTTTTATGCAAAGAGTAAAAGATGAATATTTAAAATACTGGTAATTATGAAAAAAATAAGAAGTGTTGAAACTAGTTATAATACCACATTACATTAAAAGAGTAGTAAAATAAGTATATTTTAAGTACATGCTTTAGCCAAATAGATTCTAAATTGGATCCTATCCCAATTCGCTCTTTGGATAATCTTAGATAAAGGGGGTCTTCTCATGCGTACTCCCATACTCAAGTCCGTAACAGACTTTAATAAGGGTACCAGACTTTAATAAGGGTACGTGACATAAAGAAAGCTTATCTTTGAGAGTATATATACTTGGTTTGAACTTGGGTCAATGTACTAGGATAGTCATAGTTGGATAAAGTATACTGAAAATACATTTCCCATTGGAGTAGAAATTTAATATGGCTAATTTGCCAATTTTAGAATTTATTTTGTGCTGCGGTGACTAAAATTTACCAACACCATATGAAAAATTAAATTTCAAAAAGGAAAAATCATAGAGGATATATCGGATTTACTTTTTTTTTTCACGAGGCATCGTATCGTCGAAAATCATGCGGGCATTTTATTTATTTTGGAAGTAATAATCACTAGAAGAATCCAGATGTTTGATTATCGTTCGAGGTTAGCGTTTTGACAAACGGATGGAGAGATTTTGAGAAAAGGTGTGGGGTGACAGACTATTGAGTGGTTTGGGGACTTTTAAACCAGAAAAATCGAGTAAATCGGACAAATTACATTGCTCTTCGGCAACTTTTGCTCACGCTTTACTTCATTTTTATAAGAAAAATTTTAATAACTTAATGGATCTCATTATATATATGGGTTGTGGTTTGGTAAGAAGCTTTGCATTGAAGCCTGCAGTGCAAAGTCCATTTTTGTGGTTAGATCGCTATAGTCTATCCTAGCCATCCAAAACACGCACGTTCGGAAAGCACCTTGGGACGACTACAACAACTCGCCCTCATAGTAACCTCCACGATCACCCTTGCAGCAGCCTTCGAAGACAGATATGGGACGACTGCAAGATACCTTCTCCTAGCCCATACGACTGCAACTTGCAGACGACCCCAATATGCCTCGCCCCTAGTCCTATCTTTTTCAACTCAAAGCTCTCTCACCCCAAGCTTGAAATCCCATCATTGGCATCCCAGTCAAAAATTTCTATCATTGTAGCCGATCCGAGGCCTATTTACAAAGCCTTCGCCCTTGCCGCAATTAAAGTCTTCGCCGACGCCTCCATGCCTGACGAAGCTCTATACACCTTCTGCTCACTGTAGCCAATTCTGGATCTACTAACAATTTCAGTTCGTTGAAATATTGACATCGCAACCTTGTGCATGGTAAGCTTTTCTCTTTTGCTCTTTCAATCATTTGCGATCATTGATTTTTAGTTTTCAAAATGAGTTTTGTTGTTACTTCTGGATTTGAGATTCTTAATGTTCTTGATGTTTGTTTTGTTTTCTGATTTCAATAATGGGTTTATGGCATCGGATTATGTAGATATGTTTTTAGGTGCTTCTAATAATTGTTGGGGATAGGTTTCCATTGTAAGTATGGCCATTTCATCCAAAGGAGACATCATGAATAAATGCAAGACTTTCAACATGAATGGATGCAATTATAAGTTGCATGGCATGAATGTTTAGAAGATTTGATAAATTAACATGACTTCAAGTGAGATGAAATTTTAGAGAGTTTCTAGAAATTTGCATTAGTACTTCACTTAGGGACATTTGGATGCACATACCCAAAAGGGCTTTCTAGTAGAAGGAAATGAAGTTTTTAGTCCCAAATCATTTACATGGCTTGTTTTGTTATGTAGGAGGCCAAAATCGTGTTTGCATTATTTCTTGTTAGGTTATAATGTTTTTGGTTTGTTCCATGCCTATTCTAATGTCAAGTGATTGAGACTATGTAAAAGTGTTGTTGTTGTTGTCGTTATTCTAGATTGCCATTACTAAGAAGTAGAAATACGTCTTGCTGTTTTTCTGGTTATTTCTTTGGACTTGTTGTTATCAAATTCTAGTTGATCATGTCTTTTATAGAAACATTTTTCTTTATTGTTCATGCTACTTGAATTTTAGAGGTTGAGAAGATTTTACATGTGTAAAAATATATATACAAAAATATTAATGGTATAATATATTTTTATTATATTTACATCACTAATGCATTTTATTAATGGTACAATATATTTTAAGACTTAAGGTCAAAAGAAGTTTTCAATATTGACGGATGAATCAATGTGGCTTGAAGGTGGTTGTGGTACCATGGAACATGGAATTAGGAGTGATGATGTTTGTTTACATGAAGATAAACATATCAATGATGGTACTAACAACAAAGAAGTAGTGGGTGGAACAAACTAAGTTATTCAATAATTTTTGTTTTGTATCACCGGCTCCCATTGAGTTAATACTAAAGGTTGGACAAATGTTTGATAGTAAAGAGGATGCATATAATTTTTATAATGGATATGCAAAACTATGTGGTTTCGATATCAAAAAAGGCACAACAAGGAAGTTGAAGAATAATGAGCTTGTCTATCGTGAGTTATTATGTTGTAAAGTTGATATAAGAAAGTTTCATAAGAATGAAGAAGATCGAAAGTA
>JAYJMB010005138.1:0-12274 GCA_036873735.1 Pouteria campechiana | reverse complement strand
CATCATCAGACTTAACCAGTGGGTTAAGTGTGACCAAAGAGTTGGTCAGAAATGGTCAAGAGTGTTGATCATTGCAGCGATAAGTTCATGTTGTAGTCTACCTACGGTGGTGGATGAGTGTTGCTGAGAAAGGAAAGGTGTTCCTTGGGTTCCTATAGTGGAGCCTAGTCGGCAATGAAGCAAGCTTGATGAAGTGGTACAAGCCTGAGCCAAGATACAAGGTATTCCTAGAGAGGAGGTTAGCTGAGGAGAGCTAGTTCCTTGTGGCTATGTCAGAGGACAAGGTTTGTGGTACTTGCGGTCGATGCGGACTTCGATGACTTTGGGTGGTGGAGGGCTTGTTACACCCCTGAGATGTGGATCACTTAGAGGATGAGCGATGCGGTTCATTTCCATGATGCGAATGAGGCGAGACGGTCTTATGTTGGATCGCGGGGCGGATCCAAGGTGAGATTATGTGATGACTCCTAGGCGGGATCGTGAGGCGACAACTCTTAGGTGGGATCATGAGGTTGATCCAAGGTGGATTGTGACACTGATCCAAGGTGGGATCGTGGGACGGTTCCAAGTGCGGGATCGTGGATGCAAGTTGCATCGTGGATGCAGATCACATGGAGCATGCGGGACGCATCGGTAGTGTACATTGTCGATTAAGAGGGATCGAGGCATCGATATATGTAGGTCCATGCTGGACGGATGCAGTAAAGATTTCCCACATACCTTGCCCAAAACGTTGCTCTAATTCCAAATGTCACAGGGTATGGACTTCCTATAGTACTGGATCGTGTGTCGGCTTAAGGATCCAACACCTAAGCAACCTAATTCAGCACATAAAGCATAACAAATGTAAGAACCAACCCGAAAGAAACAAAGAGTGAACTAGAAGCAAAGCAACACAAGCAAATTATAGGAATCCAACTTCACAACTTTATCATTAAGGAAACAATGCTACAACATACACCGTACAAGACTTGCCCAAGATCCTTCACCATGAGACTTGTCCCTGCAACTCAGATTCTTGTCCCTTATAAGTGAGACCTTATGAGTTTATATAGTACACAAAGCTGAACTAGCTAGACACATGTTAGCTCACCCTCAAGCCACATGTCCCTAGTTCTTGAGACACATGTCACACACATCCCATATCTAAAGATGTCATGTGTCCCCTCTAAGACACATGTCCCACTCTCTCTCTCTCTCTCCATGGGAGAGGTGGACTAAGTCCTCCCCTTCTCAAGGGATTGCTCCAACCACCAATAACTTAGTCCAAGCCCTTGCCACATGTGCTCCACGTGTGTGCCACACGTGTTGTAGAGGTCCATGTCACTACAACATCACTGCCACATCATCACATGCCTACTTGGAAACCTGGGAAAGCCGTCCACTTGAGCTGTCCCATCTAATCAGCATCCTCCTAGTCCGTTGCTAGTACCAAGCTCAGTTGGCATCATCCTTGCTGCATCCGTCCAGCATGGACCTCAATGCATCGGTGTCTCGATCCCTCTTGATCCGCAACATGCACTACTAATGTATCCCGCATGCTCCATGTGATCCGCATCCATGATGCAACTTGCATCCATGATCCCGCACTTGAATCAACGTCACGATCCCACCTTGGATCAACCTCATGATCCCACCTAGGGAGTCGTCGCTTCACGATCCCGCCTAGGAGTTGTCATATGATCTCACCGTGGATCTGCCCCGTGATCCAACATAAGACCGTCTCGCTTCATTCATATCATGTAAATGAACCACATTGCTCATCCGCCAAGTGATCCACATCTCAGGGGTGTAATAAGCCCTCCACCACCCAAAGTTGTTAATGTCCGCATTGACCATAAGTACCACGAACCTCGTCCTTTGACGTAGCTACAAGGAACTAGCTCTCCTTAGCTAACCTCCTCTCTAGGAGTACCTTGCATCTTGACTCTGGCTTGTACCACTTCACGAAGCTTGCTCTCAAGCTTGCTTCGTTGCAGACTCCGCTCCACCATAGGAACCTAAGGAACACCTTTCTTGCTCAACAACACTCATCCACCACCATAGGTAGACTACAACATGAACCTGTCGCTGCAATGATCAACACTCTTGACCATTTCTGACCAACTCTTTGGTCACACTTCACCCACTGGTTAAGTCCGATGATGCACCACTAACTATCTCAGCTAGGCCAACTTGGAGAACCCACCAAGTTCAGCATCACACTACACCCATCATAGGGTTGCATGGCCTCGCCACTGCTCCAACTTGATTTTAACCTAGGATTCAGGTTATGCTCGAACTCACCATAGAAATCTCACATCTTTCGTTTGCATAGCATCAAGGTGCCTCCCAACACCTCCTCCAATGCCCCCACAAACATTTCATCGGATAGCTTGAACTCTAGACAACCTTGCACTGGTTTAATCTTTACTGTCTCTACCTTGCCAGTTTCACCTCGACAAGCTAAGGACCAACTCCGCTCTTAATCCTTCTTCAAGCTCAACAAAATCGTATCTCGTGCTTGATCCACTCGATCCATGCATAGCTCACCATGCCTTTGCAACTTGAGCTCCGACTTAATTGCCTTCACAACATGAAAATTGTCAAATACACTTTGACAATACAAGAACACCCATCCCATAGCTATGTTATGCACAAGGAACATCCCCTCCTTTGCAAAACTACAAGTTAAACTGATTACATATAGGATACAAGCCAGTGACCCCTCAAGTACCAACTTGAGTATTATAATATGTTCCAAATGTTTGTTGCCCTATACAACCAACAAAAACCCAAGTACATAATGAACCATACACTGGAATAAGGAAATAACACAAAGTAAAATGCATACACAAAGTAGAGGTTGTACGTACCACATACCCATTCACATTCCCTCTAAAATTGAACGGGGATCCCTCTGAGTGTCTTGAAACCTTGGATGATACCCACATCCAATTCATCTTTGAGCTCCTTTCTGTGTTCTATTAGCTCAGATGGTGATAACACTTTGTGGTAGGGAGAATTGAGTTATATAGTCTAACTAAACTGCTTGGTCGATGTGTTCTCCTGAAGGAAACATTTCGAACACTCGTGGTGAAGATTTAACATCCTTTAACATATCCTGCTTGACCATTTTAATAGCACCCACACACACCATCTTCCTCTCATCTCTGAGAGATCCCTCCCCAAGAGTCACCTCCTCATTGAGGTTAGCCATGAAGGACTCATCTCCTTCCTCTAGGCTATTCACTAGCACTAGTGTAGAGACCCTCTCAATACTATTGCTCTTAACTGGGGTAGCGAATCCATGAAAAAATAAGGGCATGGGTTACAAGTTATGAGCATAACTCCGAGATATGGTTCCACTATGACTTGAGACTTTAACATCCAGTCAAGTCCCAAAATCTAATCATAGTCATCAAAGGAAAATAAAATCAAGTTCACCTTTCCCTTCCATTTGCCCACAACTAAGTCCACATTCTTAACCACACCAACCACTGGTTGTGCCTCAGAGTTCACAGCTTTAACCCTACTGCATCCTCCTCTAAGGATAGACTACAATGAGTAACACAATCATCTGAAATAAAGTTATTGGTCGCACTTGTATTAACCATGGTGCATACCTCGAGTCCATTGAGCTTAACCAGCACATAGAACAACCCACTCTTCTTCGACACATTCACTTGAGCCATCACATTCACCATATGTAATGCACCCATCTGGGATACCTCCTCACCCTCCTTAGTAACAATTGAAGCCAACGGCTTCTTTGAAGGACAATCCTTGGCTCTATGAGCATCATTGCAAATGAAACAACCAGAGTTAGGACCTTTGGACTTACTTGGTTGTATCTGCTTGCCTTGTTGGTCCTCTTTTACCATTCCATTGTCTTTCAAAGGAGCTTGCTTCCTACTACAGTCACTCGACCCAGTATTGTAATCCACAAGACTGTCTGTTGTCGCTACTATAGATGTGGGGTCTTTCACTCCTTGGTGTTGAAGTTTTGTCAGTGCCCATGACTGTAAAGCAACCATAAAATTGAAGGGCTTATCATCCTCAGACATGTTCTTCATGTTCAACATCAATGACTAGAATGCTTTCACGTACTCACATACTGAACCCATGTGCTTGAGCTTCCATAGCAATTCTCGAGCTAACCATGCCACGTTACAAGGAAGGAACTACTCTCTCAGATCCTTCTTCATCTATGCCCATGTCATGACCTTTGGTCGAGTTGCATCTTCAACTCAGTTTCTCCATGCATCCCCACATAAAACATGCAAGCTATAGTGACTTGGTTGGCACTGTGGATATGAGCAGCCTGAAAATACTATTCTATATCCCAAAGGAAGTTTTCCAAATCCTTGGCACTTCTAGACCCACCAAAAGAACTAGGATGAGGTACCCTTTTATGTGCTTTCTCACCACTTTGTGAGACACATACAACCATCTTAAGAATTGCTACCTTTGTAGACAAATCCTCCATGAACTTTCAAAGTTGAACCATCTCAGTCTCCCTAGACTTCTCAACTGAGTTTGGCCTTGCGCCCAGAGCCCCCAACTCCGCCTCATGATCCATTGAAGCCTTGGACATTGACGCTTCTACAGCTGCAAGTAACATAGCAACTAGCTCTTCAAGTTGTGCTATCCTTTCTTTCAATTGTTCCATTACACTGCCTCCTGCCATTGTTATCTGAAGTTCCTAAATAGCATAAAGCAAAGAGTACTGAAGCCAATAGATAAGCAAAGATTTCCCACAAACCTTGCCCAAAATGTTGCTCTGATACCAAATGTCATAGGGTACGAACTTCCTATAGTATCGAACTGTGTGTCGACCTAAGGATCCAACACCTTAGTAGCCTAATTCAACACATAAAGCATAGCAAATGTAAGAACCAATCCGAAAGAAACAAAGAATGAACTGGAAGTAAAGCAACCCAAGAAACTTACAAGAATCCAACTTTCCAACCTTATCATTAAGGAAATAATGCTACAACGTACACCATACAAGACTTGCCCTATATCCTTCACTATGAGACTTGTCCCTGCAACTCAGGTTCTTGTCCCTTACAAATGAGACCCCATAGGTTTATATAGTATACAAAGACTAACCAACTAGACACATGTTAGCTCACCCTCAAGCCACATGTCCCACTCTCCCTCTCTCCATGGGAGAGGTGGACTAAGTGCTCCCTTCTCAAAGGATTGCTCTGACCACCAAGGACTTGGTCTAAGCACTTGCCACATGTGCTCCACATGTGTGCCACATGTGCTGTAGAGGTCTACGTCACTTGCCGATTCTTTTTCTTTACTAGGATAATACTAGAGATCCACCTTGGGAACTTGATTTCTCGAATGAAGTTGGCTTCCTAGCAACTTGTTGATCTCATTAATGATTTGTTACTGCAAGTCAGGTCTGAATTTCCTGGTGCTTGCTCCACTAATCACTTTCTTGGAGAGATATATAAAGAATGTATGAAAATATCTAAATCTAACCCAGGCATTTCAGAGTATGTCCATGCAAAGACATTTTTGAATTCCCTGAGAAGATTCATTAGCAATTGTTTTTCATATTTTGGTAAGGATTTGGCGATAAAGGTAAGGTGCTTATCTTCATCTATACCCAAGTTAAACTCTTAGAGTTCATCAATTGTTGATTGTCCACCATCTTCTAACCCCGGTGGAGCTGCGCCACAGGTTATTTTTTCTAAGAAAGAATCATAGTCATTGTTTTCTTCTTCCTCTAAATAGTTAAGGTTTGGCTTGTGATTGGACTCATGTGTATTGTCATCATACCGTTTCTAACTCCGATTCGAGGATTGATGGGTCATCGATTACTTCTTTTTCATTTTTATCATCACGTCCCTGCAAATTTGTTTGTGATTCCTTTTCATCAGACTCAGATTCTTCTTCTTTCGTTGATGCATTATGAGAGGTGAAAACCAAGTGGCAATGTGCAATTGTTGATAAGGCAGAGTTTTGACATCTTATACTTAGTAGGGGTTGATTGTCAGTTCCACGTAGTGGGATCAACAGTCGACTTGATAATCATACAAGAGCAATCCGAGGTATACTCCTCATCACTAGCTACATCAATATCATCGTCTGTACCAAAACCTATCTGATCTCCTAGATATCGGAGTCCTCTTAATTTTTCTTTAATTGGAATTGGGATGAGTCGACCAGTTATTGACATATAGGGTTCATCGGGATAAATGCCGAGAAGGTCAATCATCCTTTTGCATCCCTTTATCCTGTGGATAGATGATGAGCATGCCTGCCAAGATATTCTTCGCTTAGACTTTAGTCGCATGGGATGGTGGGGCTATGGTGAGGAAGTGGAGCTTATAGACAAAATCATCTATGAAGAGCTACTGGTGGCTCAACTTGCTCCTTGTCCTCCTCTAGCTTATGCTAAGAAAACTATGTCATTTATTATGGTTTTCTCTTTCTTCTTATTTGATATGCTTATTTTTCTTTTTGCATGCTTAATTCATTGCATTGTCCTGTGTCTTTTCAAGTGCAGACAGCTTACCAAAGTGTAAGTTGATGCGAAAGTCAGACTAATTTGCTACTTAGCAGATTATACTCTAGTGTTATTTTGGGGGACAATTCCTCGTATTCATATTCCCAAGAAAAGCACGAAAGTAGTTTTAAGTAAGGAGGTTCCCACTACATCTATCAAGAAGAGTAAGAAGGCAATAGCAAGTGAAGAGATTTCTACCCCAACTACCAAGAAGAGCAAGAAGGCAGTCGCGAGTGAGGAGATTGTTGCCCTAGCTATCAAGAAGAGCAGGAAGGCGGTAACAAGCGAGGAGATTCCTGCTCCAGCCATCAAGAAGAGTAAGAAGGCAATTGTAAGTGGGAGATTCTTGCTATAGCTGTCAAGAAGAGCAAGAAGGCAGTTGCAAGTGAGGAGATTCCTATCTCACAAAAAAGAAAAATCACTTCCAAGGGCTCTACCACAGAATAAAGGAAGAAGGCCAAAGTAAGTCGGAAAGTGCCTAAACCTTATCTTGAGAGTATACTTCTTTACAAGACGGTTCCTTCTATTTAATCATCTTTTAGGCTAATTGAGGCACTAGAGCAATTGGTGGAAAATGTTGTTATAGCTGAGGGCATTATACATGAACAAACAATTGAGGGGTGAGGTATTGAAGCTGTCACTGCTGAAGAGGTTCTCATGGAGATGCATGCCAATCAACTAGAGGTGGCTAATATATTAGTAAGAGACCAGAGGGAATTATCACCTGATGTTTTCAATCTGTATGAGGTTATTCATCAACTTAGTGATATTCCTTCTCCTCTTTCTCCATTATCTTCAAATCTTCTTCATTTGACGGAACCTTCAGCCAGGGTAGAAGTTACTTCAACAGAGGTTCCAATGGAGGGTAAAATTACTACTATTGCTCTTGAAGGCAATATACACCAAACAGGAGATCCAGTGGAGGAAAACTTAGAGGGGGCTGTTCTAGATCCATAGAACTCATCAACATGGCGAAGGAAGTGTGTAGCTAGTGAATCACCAACATTGAATAGTGTGAACCCTTAACACTGGTGCTCCCTTTGGCAATCGCACTTTCTACAAGAACATTCTCACTTCCCATTTGGCTAGCTTGTGGAGACCTTGCCTTCGCCATTGTGATAGCAAGATGCCACTATTCGATATTCAATAGATTATCTTCATTAGAGCTTGGGTTATTCCTAGTTCCCAAGTCTGGTAAAGTATCCCAAAATGCCACCCATACTTCATCTGCAATTGATGAAAGTGCCGGTGATGGCCCCCAAGCATAAAGTTCTTGCCACTCTTAATCAAGGCAAGCTCTTCTCTTCTTTTTCCTCACCATTTTCTTACAGAAAGATTTAAGCCTCTCGGACTAGATGTAATACCCAATAATTTATCGTTAGAACCACGATGGCAAACAATGCATTATTTCAGGATATGAGAATAAATCCTTCAGGCGCTCTTCCCTTTTTTTCTGCTTTACATGCTTAATCTGATGATTTGGTTCCTTGCACATAATTAACAGGACCTATAGGATGTCTTTCAGGTAAATAAGATCCCAACCTTCATCATCAACCATGATTTCTCTCTGTGCCTCTTAGCTAAAGATTTTAGGGAACTGACGATCTAATTTTTATTCTAGCATTGCTACATCAAGAATTTCAATTACGATATATTGTTGGATGTCGCATGTGCATCCTTCTTTGGTGTAATGATTTCACTCTTCATGCAATGGTTAATAATTCTCCTTACTGTCTTGCATTTAACCATCAAGTGATTGATACCCTAATGATAAAGACAATATAGGGGGTTGTTCACCTTATCTACTACGCTGGGAATAAGGGTCCCGATAACTTTATATTGCCTGATTGAATGAACCCTAATAGAATCGGTACCACCTCTTCATTAGAATACTGGTATTTTGGCTTTTGGATCTCCCTTTTCCTTGGAAGTTTGTCACTACCAGTCTTGGTCTTAGTGGTATTGATAGAAACATTTAGTTCGCCTTTTTTTGGTTCTTTCTTCTTAAGCCAGAAGATGTTTTCTTTCTGCTTACCATCCTAAATTTTTCTTTTTATAGAGAGGGAGAAGAGGCATTCCTTTCGACTTGCCTTGTTGGCCAGCACCCAGAAAGTGGTGACATGCTTATTCACCAGAATTGCAAGGTTGACCTTGATGCCATTATGGAATAGGTGGACCCTTTGCTCCTCTGTTAAGGTTGCCTCACATTTGTTGGCTTCCTTCTGCCAGCGAGAGATGAATTCCTCTACTGGTTCATCATCCCTTTGCTTCATGAGGGAGTGTTCTGCCAATATGACATCTTTCTTGGTCACAAAGAATCTGAATCTAGGAAATGAAGTAGGTACTTCTTTGGGTAATAGAAAGGCCTTTCCTAATATGACAATATATTCCCATATTATGCACCTTTCTTTTCGCAACATGGGGCAATAAAGACGAACATTGCACCATCTCAAGGTGAAATCATAAAGATGTTTCTCTTCAAGAGGATGAATTACCTATACTTGTGCCTTAGAGAATTGAGAAGTATAGTCATAAAATTTGTGTATGAATGTTTCGGTCAACACCTCCCAAGATCTGAATGATTCGACTGACAATGTCGCAATCCATTTTAGGACATGGCTATTACCAGCTAGTGAAAATGAAAAGCTCTTGATTGCATATGTCTCATTTTGAGACATCATTCGTACCAAGTCTTGATACTAGAATAAGTGCCCAATCATGGCCTTGTAGCATTCTTAAAATAATTTCATCATGGGCCACCCTAAGTAATGAATTTATTTAATTTCTGGAATTATCATTAAAATAAGGGCCTTTATGTAGTATAGATATTCGAGGACTCTTGCAATGTACAATTCTATGAACACTTGCTCCTTTGGCGGGTCATCCATTGCCTTCATCATCTTCTATTTAGCCTGATCGAAGACCTCTATGAAGCTAGACAACATTCGATAGTGAAAATAGGTTCTCTTTGCCAGGCAAAGATGAATTTCTTTTACCTCTAGGTGATCAAATGACTATGGATCACTCCAAGTAGCGTCCCTCCATTTGTGAATATAATTGGTTGTATTCTCGCCAAAATATTGATCCTAGTTAATAAGGGACTTCCTGATTCCTTCCTTTCTTTTAGAAAGGAAGCATAGCAGGATTGACAAATTTGATCCCAAGTGGGAAGGCCCTTATGTCGTGTAAGATGTTTATGCTAATAGTTCATATTAGATTATAAATAGTAATGACAAAAGAGAATTACTCATTAGTGGGCGTTTCCTAAAGCGTTACTATGCATAAGTTGGAAGGGGGCAAACGTTGGGTGGCATTTACTCCCCCTTTTTAATCTTTGCAAATATTTCTCAAGCGATTTGACCTTCATGCATAATTTAAATCATTGCTATGTATAAGCTAACAGGGAGCAAACGCTGGGGGCATTTGCTCCCTCTTCTTTATTCCCTGCAAATGTTTGTTAAGCAATTTGATCTATATGCAAAATTTGAATTGTCATTATGCATAAAGTTTATAAAATAGAAACATGCTAAGAAACAAAGTGTCATGAGAAAAGTGCTAAAATTGCACATTCATTAATATATGAGATCCTCATACATAGGAGTTTACAAATGAGTTAAGTAGTTAAAATAGACACCTTTAGATGGCTAAATTGCTCCTCTATCGTCTTCAATGCATGAGCAGCTTCACGGCTCACAACTAAGGATGACTTTAACTTTATTAAAGTCTCCTTAGTTTCCGTCACTTCTTGTTGAGAACCAGCTACTTCTTCCTTCAAGTGCTTGATAATTTCTAAACCTTTAGCTTCCTCTTTTTCATTGGAGTTAACAAGAGATTCTTAGAAGGATAAATGACAGCTCAGTTGGTGAAACTCCCTCTAAAGAACTTCAATGTGATCTCTGTTTATTCTCACCTTTTCTTTCAAAGATGTCAATTTTGCTTAAAGAAAGAAAAGATGCTCCAAAGCTATGCTCATGGTTGATGATTTCTCTTCAACCTTAGTTCGTATATCCTAAATCTCATCTTCCTTAACAACAATGGCTTTGATGGGAGGTTTTTGGAATAACATTTAGCTCACCCTATACCCACGATTATTTAAAAGACTCCAATTACTCAAAAATAACTGACAAGTAAGAGGTGTCACTATCTATCCTGGCTATGCCTTCAGCACGAAATAAAAAGCGATCTCTCAGTACCGTAACCACATCAAAGGAGGATGGTCTTCGCAATGATTTAGTAAAATCAGAACAGAAAATTGCACTTCATCCTCCAAACACTCCTGACAAGCTTTGCTCTACTCTTTTGTGGCTTTGATGCGAGTAGAAGATAACATCTGAAAGAAATCCTTGCTAGGCAGAGCATGAAAGTGCGATGTCAATATTTCGGTTTCCTCTCTGTCTGGTTCACAGATACTATTATTAAACATGGACTACTGTAATGCCTCTGAAGCGGAAGGAAAGTCTCATTTATGACATGATGACTCTCAGTATCTAGAATAGCCCCCTCTGAGTTTCCTTCCATTGGATCTCCTATTTGCTGCACATTGCCTTCAAGAGCAACATTAGCAACTGTACCCTCCATTGGAACCTTTGTTGAAGTAACTTTCTCCCTGGCAGAAGGTTCCCTCAAATGAAGAAAATGTGAAGATAATGGAGAAAGAGGAGAAGAAATATAACCAAGTGGATGAATAACCTCATATAGATCTGCCCATTGACTTGAACCGATCTCCTAAATATTAAGTCATCACAATGTGCTTGGCGATCCTAAACATAACACATGTTTATTTTGAGAGAGAGTGTATTTTTATTTTTAGGTCTCTAAAATGAATTATACTTTTTCTTTTAATCAAGAGTTTTCTCCCATTGTGGAGATGTAATTAGGACCACTTGTGGTCTGGGATGTGAATATTCAATTTTCTTATGTACACAACAAGTGTAATTAATTGAGGGCAATCAATAACAAAATAGAAATTGTTTGATTCATTCTAATACAACAAATCTTTATGTAATTCCATTTTTGTTTGTTTTACTTTCTCTTTTTGTACTTGTTACAAAAATGGTGAACTCGACGTGAAAACATCCCACCCTTCATCTTTAAGGAAAAGTAATGTCAATGCAGTTTAGAGACTGTATTTTTTATGGAACTAACTAAGCTCTTCTTTTGCTTTTTGTAGATCTTTAGCCTTTTCCACATTCACTCTCTTTCCTTTCTAAAGCTCAATCCTAATGGCATCATCACTCGCATTCAGGTTCTTGCCAGGTGGCGGCTTTGCCAACAACACCCCCCGGAACTTCAAGAGAAGTGTCCCTCTCTCCTTCATCATGGTACCGAATGGCCCGACACTAGTAATTTATAAGAGGGAAGTGGCTTTGATTCATCCTAGAGCTGCATTAGTAACTTCCAAGACAGTTCCGGCAGCACCTGGGGCCAAAGGTTGCTTCTCCTACTTCAACCTCTATCAGCAATGAGGTTGGAGAGAAAAAGCATAAGAAGAAATAAAGATAAAGGAGGAAGGATGTTCCTCCTCCTACTCGAAGATGAACATGTCTTTGATACTACTCCAAGAAATTCCAAAATTAGAAGTAGCCGGGCTCCTTCCCACGTCGAGCAGAAGATGAAGGTCACAGCTCACTATCTTTCCATGTCATTCCCCCTACCCCCCCGAGATGATTGCTTGGGGGACAATATGTTTGTGTAACGCCCCTCCTTCTTGGAGCGTTACTAGTGGTAAATTCAGAGGAAATTCCGACAGAGTCTCCCCTAATTTAC
>JAYJMB010005136.1:0-12275 GCA_036873735.1 Pouteria campechiana | reverse complement strand
AGAGCAAAGAGTGTGGTTAACTCTGTAAAGGCAAGTAGGTTTTTCTATGAAATGCATGAATGTGAAATGGAGTGGGGATAGTGTATATCCCATGAGTTTCTATCCAACATAATTTTTAAATGTTGTCTTCTATATTGCATCTTGATTTGAAATGATGAAACTGTGAAATTTCATGAGTTATTTTGAAACCAAATGCAATGACAAGTAAGTATAGTATTTATGATGAAATCAGATGATTCCATGTGTTTACTACGAGAATTGGATTCTATTACATATGTGTTCAATTGGTTTTCTGCTAAATATGCTTAATTGGATTGGTTGAATATTTCATTTCATGGCCTTTCATCATAAGACATGATGGCACGATCAAATCATGTGATAAATGGGAATACCGTAAGCCATGAGTGGGTTTAATTGAATTGTTTTGATAGTATGTGAATGATATTGCTTGGCATGTTAATTTGAATTATGAAATAATGGCATGATTTGTGATTTATAATAAGCATGGTTAAATTAGGGAAGATGTGATGATGTTTTGATGTGATACATAAGAGTGTTTTGAGGATTAAATGGTTAGAAATTACAAGTATGAAAGTGGTTAAGGAACTTGGATGGTTGAAAGAAAAATCCATTTGTAATGTGCAAAATTAAGAAAAATGGGCAGCAGGTTCTTGAGTCGTGGCTGCAAATATGGAGCCATGGCACCAATTCATAAAAATGTGCAATGAGTGGATAGCAAATTCTGGAGCCATGGAGTTGCTACAGTGTTGTGATGCTACAATGCTATTATAGTAAACATGTATATTTTGTGTGGTTTTGTGTGGTTTGCTTGGGATACTATTATAATATCTTTTAGAAGCCTTAAGGAAGCAAAAGAAAGCATGCAAATGGTATTTGTGTAATGATAATGATAGTGTTTGGATGCCACCTATATGATATGACTATGATTTCTCATGAATTCTTCTTTCGGTTATGTATGAATGTGTACATTATTGGGGATAGTAGGTATCCCATTATTATGTTGAATAACGATGATGAATGTATGGCACTATAAAATGATTCACATTTGACTGTTTGTTGAATTACGATGTTGTTGATATTGCATTGCAGCATTCCATCATGAGTCATGAATCATGATGGACATGAGGTGATGTCTATGAAATTCATGATTTCAAAAATTAGGCAATGATATCAACTCATGAACATACTTGATTCCCTAATAGATGGAAATGGTAAACCTAAAATCCCTGAGTTACAATGAAGGTGGGATATCATAGGAAGTAACAATAATGCTATCATGGATCCGACAACATTTGGAGCTAGGGTTACATGAATAACCAATCATACATTGAAGAGGGAAAGGGTAGTATGTATATTTGGCAAAGTAGATACGCCTTGTTGGCATGGTGGCTTGTACAGCCGGATTGGATACACCTTGTTGGCCTAGTGGCCTATATGGCCAAGTCGGATACTCCTTGTTGGCTTGGTGGCCTGTACAGCTGGATTAAATTTGCCTTGTTGGCATGGTGTCCTATACAGTAGGGTTGAATATGCCTTGTTGGCTTGGAGGCCTAGATGGCTTGGATATAATAGGGCTTGGCATAGATGCCTGGATAGCTCGAATATGATGTGATGCCTGAGGGGTTTTGATGGACTAGAGATGTTATGACACCCATGGGGTGTTGATGTGCCTTGGTGGCATGGATGTTATGATATCATGGTCTCTAATTTGGTTAACCTGTGATCCTTGTAGAGCAAAGAGGGCAAAGTGCCACGGATGGCAATGAGTGACTATTGTGGACCTAGCAGGCTTCGTAGCCAAGGTACATGGAGGGAGCAGTGCACATCGTGGTATTTTTCAAGAATGAAGAAGCTTTAATGATAAGGCTAGTTATGTAAATGACATGATGAAACTAAATGTACATGAATGTGATGCCTGGTTTTAAGGTGGCATATAAATTTTGATGTTGAGCATGAATTAGCATGGGGCTATATGAGCCAAAGTATAAAAGCATGTGCATCATGAGCATTTGGACATTATTACATTGTTATGCATTTAACATGTGTAATGAATTAATCATAGAATGTTAATGGTTTATTTAGGTTGATTCTGGTTTATTGAATGTTTCCTTATCATTGTTTTCCATTTACCTACTTACTGAGTTTGCCTGAAGATGGAGCCTAATGGGGGTTGGAGCTCAAGATTGGGATAGGCTATGATCTTCATGTTGACATGAACATTTTAGTGATTAAATTTCCTTTTTGATATGTAATGTATATAAGTTGTAAATTTAAAAACTTCAAACCTTGTATGTATCGAGCATGTGTAAAATAAGTATAATGACATATCATGAGAATTGAAATGTGTGTGTGCATGTTAGTATTTCCATTGTCATTATAGTACGACTTATGATTTTGGATGATGTATGGATGTGTCTTATTATATAGAATGATTTCTTATATATATGAGATCATGCAAAATGGATTATACAAGTATGGAAGCTAGAAATTTAGGGCAGGAGTGGAGAACTTTATGTAAAGTTTCCTTTAAATTATCATTGAGTAGTGCCTTGGGAGCGGGGTGTTATAGAGAGCAACTTAAGGAGATACTAAGAGACATTTCCAGTGGTTGCAACATTCATATTGAAAATTTCTTTGAGCTTTAACTTTATGTCCTCGGGCAACCAAAGGCCAAAGAGCTTAAACCTTCTTCATTCATTCAAGAGCTTCCAACTTCACATTCTTCATACAAGGCCTGCTTCTTCATACACAAAGGGAAGATTTTTTGCAATATAAAGAGCTACTTAAAGATCAAGTCTTCCTCAATGCTTCATTGAGATATTTGTAAAGTATTCTTAACTTTCATATCCTTATATCTTTATAATTACCTTGAGCTAGTAAGTGTTGACCAGGCTCAACAAGAGCTGTGACTGTCTGTTGGAGTGCAGATAAGAGCTACATTATTATGCTCCCTTGAGCGGATCTAAAAGAGTACTAGGTGCACTAGTTTGTGCCCCTTAGAGCTGAAATCCAGAAGAGTGTTAGGTGCACTAATTTATTTCCTTGGAGCTGAAATCCAAAAGAGTGCTAGGTGCACTAGTTTACTCACCCTAGAGCTAGAATCTAGAAGAGTGTTGGGTGCACTATTATTTTCCATTATATGAGATAGTGGAATCCAATGCATAAAGAGAGTATGCTCTTGGAAGAGTGGAGTAGAGAGGTTACCTGAACCACTATAAAAAAAATCAAATTGTTTGTGTGTGCTATTTGTGATTATGTTACTTTCCTTTCACTTTACGACTTCATTATTTATTTCATATTGCATTGCACACAAGCATAAAAAAAAGGGGAATTAATCTAACAAGGGTTAAGTAACAAATTTTTATAAACCCAATTCTCCACTCCCCTATTGGGTTAAGTTATCCTATAGAACCCAACATATTGCACTTCTCATATAGGCATTTCATCAAACATCTTAAATGCATACATTGAACGTTTAATTTTCAGCATACAAATCATTTCTAGCATTATCAACATTATAATAACACCATACACGATTTTATTAAGCCCCTAATTCATCCCAATTACTATCCCAATGTCCACCATACCAATTCTCCATCTCCACGTCCACATATGTTGTTGATTCGCTGATTAATCACACCCAATCATCCCTAAAATGCTACAATTATCATCCAATTTGTTTCCCCTATGAAATTTTACATCAATTCAAGTAATTCCCCCACCCCATAAAAAAAGTTGATGAATCTCATTTTTACAACCCTAGCAAATAGAAATGGAAATATTAGATAGGGAGAGCACTTACCACCTCAATCCTTGTTGATTCCTCCTCAAAAATGAAATCTTCAATTTGATTCTCTAAACCCTCTCCACATGCAGCAGCAAAAATGGAAAAATAGATTTTTCCCCTTCTAATCATGACTAAATGGAAGGGGATTTGGCTCTACTTGATGTGCATTGATGATTACACATGAAAAATCAATGTTTCCTAGCTAAAATCAAATGAAAAGTTATGCATGAAAGGGCTATTGCAAGAAGGGGTGTGAGAGAAGGAGAATGGGCAACAAAATGGGTGTGATGTGTGGCACATAATGTGCTCTTGCATTCAGTGCTCCAGTGATGCAATTCAAGTAATATATGCATGCACCATTTTATTTAGCAATAAATACCATAATTAAATATGTTTAATGTCATTTGACTACCCCACTTACATTACATTCAGGTGTATGAATAACTACTGCCCAAATCCAACTTACCCATGTGTACAAATACCCCAAAATAATAATAAAAAGAAAAACTTCCTTCCAAAATCCTAGGATGTCACGGGATGTCTCTCAGATTCGAGTGATGTCACAAGATGTCTCTCAGATTCGAGTGAATTAGGCTTGTCTTGAGAGGAAGCTTGATCTTTTCCTCACATATTTTAGCATTGTTCAACCCACATCTTCTGTTCAAACTAAGGAATTTCATAATTTAATGGATCTAGCACCCATTCACGCCCAATTCCAACCACCATGTTACTATCCACTTCATGGAAAACAACATGGATGTGATTTAGCATGCCAATCCTTCCCAAATCATGGGAAATCTGTTATTATTACTATATATAATTTTAATAATAATAAAACTTATATTAAGAAAAGACATAGGTGTGCTTAAATCTCTAAAAATCATATGCATAATTATGAATTGATAAAAGTTAATTGATATAATTATATAATCATGAATATTTAATTATGCATCCACAGATCCTTTACTTTATGGTGCACTTAACTTTATTGATTATTCATGCGCTAATTTATTAAATTATACTAAGCAACATATTCAATTAAGCTTTCATATTATGCACCTAAATAGAGATTTATATTATCCTTGCTCTACATTTTGATTAAATCATGTGAGGATAAAATATATTCTGATAATGTATCTGAAAGCTAATAATGTAGCAAGTACAGAAAAGTTCTAAGCGCAGGATCATAATCATCTACAAACTGTCACAACTATATGCTACATTTCAAATGGGCTAAACTGATGAAGATCATGGAAGAAGAAGAAGAAGAAGAAGAAGAAGACAAGCAATAAGAAAGATTGCATTACTAAGAAATTTCCACAAATAAATAAAACTGAAGAAAAACAAGGCTTCAGAGTTGCACTACAATAACCTTGTCTATTAACCTCAAATAGAAAACTTCCACAAATAAATACAAGATAGAAGCAGTTGAAGACAAAGCCATGGTCAAAGAACATAAAGTGGTTCAAGAAATTTAAACTATCTACAATGACCAGACAAAAATTATCTAAGACAAAGAAAGAAGAAGAAGCCCCATTAAACAATCAGACAAAGGAAGAAAGAAGGAACTATCGCCCATACAATCCTGCATAAAAGTGAAGAAAACTTTGTCTAACTAATAAAGTTAGAAGAATGAATTCATCTAAGGATAAAAAGGCAAGATGAACAAAGGGGTGCAACTTCAGCTGAGCCATGACAGACAAATCAAGTTTGAAGAAAGAAAGACATTGCAAAAACAAACCCCTTCTGTTGCTCGAAGAATGTAGAACAAATAATGATTTCACTTTATCTGAGGATCAAAATTTTACTTATAATAGACAAAGTAACAGACAAAGTGAAAGATGAAGTAGAAGTTGTATAGTGAGCATAGACAAACCAACACAGATAAAGTAACTGCTTGGATAAAAAGGACTTCAACAAACAAAGACACGTTCATTTGCAACTTACTACAAACAAACCTATATGTGACGTGTAGAGAAATTCATCCAAGACAAAGCAAAGCAAAATCATCTATTACTCGCATCAAATGAATACTACACTTTGCCTATTCAAGCAAGATAAACCAAACTTCATTTGTCACCTCCAACAGACAAATATGGAACCAAAGAAGAACATAACACTTCATTTGTTCATGAGAGTTTGTCTATTAATTAGTTCAACTTCATCTACACCACCAAAATTTTGTTTGATATTTACAATGGATAAACCATATCCACGAAGGATCAACTGATAGATAAACCTCTTAGAGGAATTCTTGCAAACAAAGCAGAGTTTGTTTGTTGATCAGTTTGACTTCGTCTATGCCATTTAGAGTTTGTATGCTACATGCAATAGACAAATATCACTCATGAAGGACCAACTGACAAACAAACTAATGAAAAATTCATCTGCAACTTATGATAAACAAAAGCAAATAGAGAGAGGCCATGACTTATTAGAGGAAAATTGATTCATGTGACTTGCATTTAAATGGCATCTGGATTTGTGCTTTCAGTACGTAGACTCGGCTAAGTCACCATTTCATGCAACATGCGACGTTGCAAGTTTTCAAGTTGTGTCAAGTCAAAATGAGAAAAAATATTTTAGCAATAGCTTTTCTTCCTCTTTGAACGACAATGTAGTAGCTCAAGAAAAATAAAAAAGGCATAGACTTCAATGGCAAAAACCTCAATAGTCTTAGTCATTCAATGCTGCTCTTGTTTCTGCATTAACGGACATCTCCTCCAACGGTCGAAACTATGAACAAGCTATTTAAGGAGAAAAGATGGAATGATTCAAAGGTGGTGAAGGAATGCTTTTCAAATGAGCTTATGTCACGCCCTACCTTTCGAGGTACGACTTACCATTTTATATTGTATTTCACCCCGATTTCTCCAATTTTAGGCGGGGTGCTCGAGTCTCATTTTGGAATTCAACTAGTTTCTACAAACAAATAGATAGAGTATCCCCTAAATTATTAGGGTTTAATCAATACAATTATTTATTAAATATAATAAAATAATAATATAAATTCTAAGCATATACATTCACTTGCCCATAGCCCAAGATCTGTGTAGAATCATGATGGCAATCTACATCCTTACCATTAACAAATTGATAATTAAATCATTAAGACATGCCACTAATAATAATATATTAATCTATTTTCTTCAATATCAAGTATACTTCAATTAAAATCTATTAATTACAATTGTACATCAATTAAAATCATTAAATATAATTATACACATACAATGGAATTCTAATCCCAACATTCAATCATATCATCCAAATGTCTTCAGTCTTTCTCAGAAATCCTTTACCTGACCTGTCAACTAAAATTTAAACAAGAAGGCGTTAGTCCGAGCAACTCAGTAAGTAGACAAATATAATAAAAAAATAATTAATTTATAATGAGCATGTTTTATATCAAACAATTGATAGTCATCATTATAAACAATCACAACAAAAATATGTTCATCAATTAATACCAAATAAAGAATTTCATATTATTTCTATCTAGTCAATCAAGCTCATATTGAACCAATGTTCAAATTAAACATACAACAAAGGGATAATCTTTATCCCTCAAATTAGATATCCAAGTTAAACAAAATATAATTTTTTATAAAACTAAGGGATACCCATTATCCCTAACAACTAGATAACATCAATCAAACAACATTAATCTTAAGCAAACATGGGATATCAATTATACCCAATCAAAACATATATGCCTGGCTTTCAAATAAAAGGGATAAACATTATCCCTAGCCATCCAATGGAAACAAATGCCTACTTACATACTAACAAATTATCATACACTCTTCTAGCTCCATTCCTTTTTATCCTTCTCAGATTATCCTATACAGGGCAAAAATCTCATTCATTTATAAACATAGCTCGAATTGATCTTATTGCTAATTTTGTCTATTTTTGAAATGTATAATTGTCTTCCCTTCAATATACAATCAAAATTAATGTACTCAACATATAGTTAGTATTTACAACATACCACTTAAACGTTAAGTCCCAAATGACTTCTATAAGTGACTTAAGATTATAATCAAGCTCAAATTATCTTTTATTAGGACATTTTATCAAATGTCTAATAGGCACAATTTAAATTATACATGTCAGTAAGAGTTCTTAAGGAATTCCAGTCCTAATCATATATAATCATCATATAATATAACCGACATGTAATTAACTTTAATAACAATCTAATTAAACCTTTAATGTTATTAGTTTGTGCTCACATGGCCCAAACACAAATGCCTTATTTAACACCTAATCAAATAATAATCAAAAATTCAATTATACTAGTCCAAATTACTCCATACAAGTTCTAAAACATCACAATTTCATTTTAATCAATTTTCCCATGTTAATTTCACATAATTCATAAAATTCCCCAAAAGTCACTATTTACGAAACCTTAACAAGCCAAAAATCATGATTTCCAAGTTCAAATCACTCTTAATTAATGGTAATTAATCCATTAGTCACTTTTCCCATAATTACCAGTATCAATTTCTTCCCATAATTCACTATTCACAAAATTTATAAAACCCTTACAATCCAAAAGTACAATTCCAATTGGTAGAACTAACTTACCTTGGAATCTAGGCATGCATTCCACCCATGAATGAGAATCCTTGTTCAAAACGTCAAGCAACTCCCTCCACTTACCCAAACCAGATCTTCTTTCAAGTCCCACCGCCCAAATTCCAAAAACCAAAGCTAAGAGGCATGCCAGCTTGATTACCTATATAAATCCTAATGCTTTCTAGCAAATCAAGTAAAGGATTTAGCTAAATAGGGTCTAGTGATGTGAGAATGGTATTAGGGGAAGAAACAAAATGGTGAATGAAAATAGAATGGGTTTAGGGCTTAAAAAGATCAGATTTTCTAGTGCTCTAACGTGCCACAGAACCCTTAACGTGGAATAGACTTGCTGTATGCAAAAAAAATGGTTTTCTGAAGCCTTGCCATAACAGGGAAAATCCTTATTTTGGCATAGACTTGTTGTGTGCTAAAAAAAAATAGTTTTTGAAGCCTTGTTGTAGCAAGTAAAAGTCTTATCACAATAGGAAAATTTTGTCCCGACATAGTGTTAGTAATTTGATCATAATATTTACATATAATGTCCAAATTACCTTATTTTTGAGGCATTAGAAATATAAATTCAAGTTATACAAGTTTCATATTAAAAATGTTTCCAAATCATCCCCCAAACATGTCAAAAATCAAATAAATTTGACCCATCTCACTCATCTTGTTATTTTTTAATCATCTAGGATAGTTTTGGTGTGTTTATCATAACTTCCTCATATGATATCAGAATTAAGTAATTTTTCTTCCATTAGATAGATAATTTCATGATCTACAACTTCTATGTTGAATACTATTTCAATTTAGTCCATTATCTAGGTCAAAATTTAATAACAATAATCCCTTTTTCAAATTTAGTATTTATACTTATGAAAGATCACCATAGCCCCATTTTATATAAAACATTTCAAATCTCCCAATAATCACTTCACACACATCACATGTATGAAATAGGTCATGTTCAAGCTATTTGCTACTGTATTTGGGGTCAATTGCCAAAAATTACCTATTCAGTTCTTTTTAACCGAGTTTTCTGCTATAAGTGACTCCATCTGCCATTTTCATTCCAAAATGCATCCAACACTCAAACTAATATTTCAAACACATTATAATACATATAATAAATTTTTGGTCCATTCATATATGTCATAAATATTCATTTATTCAATTTTATCACTTTAGTTCTTTTTCTTCTAAATGTAAGTCACAATGATGAAATTTATAAAAGTCATAGATCAAACTTTACTAATATCCCTATGAGCATGTTTCAAACACCTTAAACATCATCTAAAGATTTTGATTCATTGAAATTTCTATAATTTTATGAAAATCTCCTTTTGAGTTCTTTTTACCTAAACATTTAACTCAATAGTTCAAAATTCCAAAATTATCTTAAAATTTTGATTCAATATCTCATACACATCACATTATACATAATAATCATACTACATTTTTCATTCAAGTCATATACATGACTTTTCTCAAAATCACTACTTGAGTTCATGTCACTCCATTCAGTCTTCCAGAGCAATTTCTTTATAAAACACTCTGTGTCACCTCAATTCCTCACTTTACTGAAATGCGAAAAATTTTCCCAAATTTCACTACCACATGTGTTATGCAAATCCTTTCACCCATGGCCAAGAGCTTTAACCATCATCTTGTTGGTCCCTTACACAATGATAGCTTAAGAGGGGGGATAAATTGAGCTTTCAAAATGTTTAGCCAAATTAAATGATCAAAATGCTAAATGAATAAAAAATAGATTGCACAACACATAGCACAAGATTTTTATTATGGTTTAGCCCTTCCTGGGTTCCAACTCCACTTCTTTGAGTCAACCTCCTCTACGGATCTTAGGTTCCACTAACACCTTGATCAACCTAATCAAATACAAGTTGGTTTTCCAACAAGCTTACCAACCAACTTACTGGTTTTCCAAGCTAACTAGAAACTTTTATAACTTGTTATTTTCAAAGCTCACCAACAAACTTGTATCCTTTCAGCAAGTTCCCTACTTGCTTATCTTAGTATATAAACACCAAGCACTCTGCTTGTGTTACCAAATAGTAAAACAAAATGAATAGATTAATGACTTTTACTTAGGTAGACCTGTACATAAATTCAAAACTTTAAGTAAATGAATAAGCATTAAGAGTAAAAGATTCAAACTCCTTGATTGAGAGGTGATTTAGACTTTGAGAGCTTCTGGCAGAGTTGTAGCCATTGGAGTTAAACTTCGAAGAAAGATTTTGAATGCTTTTCTTTGTATTTCTTGTATATTCAATATGTTCAAAAAAAATTCCTCTTTTGCTTATGAATCTCTCTTTTATAGGCTGAGAGAGATTTTTCCGTTGCTAACTTTGGCAGACTTTCAAATATTCAAAAATATTTTTCCTCACCTTACACTTTTGTCTAACATCTCACTTTGCAGCAATCTGGTATCAGTCTGAACTTTGTTGCTAACTTTTCTTAATGTTCACATAAGTATCGGAGGCTTTGAAGTGGCTTCCTAGGTTACTCCAAAGTGACGAGTAAATAGACAATGCCTTGAATGATTTTGGATGCTCTAAATTATTTTTTTCACATTTTCCGAAGTGACGTTAAACCATTCTATTTGCGATAGCTCTTTGCAGAGAGGAGTTTAGATTTTTTGAACCTTTGATGTTTTACAAAAGGTAACTCTGAAGTACTATTGGACTACTCCAAAGTTGCTTGCTGACTCCGAAGTAAGGTTTTAACGACTTTGAAGTAAGGTTGCTGACTCCGAAGCATATTTTGATATCTCCGAAGCAAGTTTGATTTATTCCAAAGCTTAACTCTATGATTCTAAAGCATGTCTTTATGACTCCAAAGTGTATCTGATTTACTCTGAAACATGTCTGATTAACTCCGAAGTGTATCTTTATAACTCTAAAGCTTGTCTGATTAACTCTGAAGTATGTCTTGTTGATTCTGAAGTATACTATGACAACTTTGAAACTTCCATGACAACTCCAAATCATATTTTAATGATTTCGAAGCTTTCTATGATGAATCCAAAGCTTCCCTGCTAACTCCAAAGTGTGCTTATGACGACTCTGAAGCATGCTATAAAGACTCCAAAGCTTTTCAATTAGGCACACTATGAAGACTTTGACGATTGTTTTCATTATCTTTGAACCATATCATGATGACTCTAAAGCTTTGTCTATTTACTCCGAGCTTCACTGTGACGACTTCGAAGCATTCCAATTCACTTCAAAATACGTTGAGATGACTCTGAAGATGTTTTCGTTGGCTCTGAAGCATGTCTTCAAGACTTTAAAATTTTTGTTTCTTTATTTTAAATATATGTGAAATTTATATACTTATTTTTAAAGAGCATTTATTTTGTTTCTTCCTTTTATCAGCATGAAGGTTATTCTCAAGTTGAGCATGAGTTAATATTTCTGCAACATACTTGAGAATAGATTTTTAGTACAGTAATGTTTCACTCATGCCTTTGCTTATCATCAAAACATACTTGGTTAATAATTTTCATCATCAAAATCAAGCTAGATAGTATGTTCAACATTTTACTCCTTTTTGATGATGATAAAACAATGAGTGATATACCTTTCAAAACTTGTCTAATAATAAACTTAATTTATAAATATTTTAATAAAATTTCTATTAGCTAATTTAGTATAGCTCCCTCTGAATTAATGCGCATTATTTTAACTGTATTTCATACAATAGAAATTTTTATTCGTATTAGTTTATACATACATTTTCTTGTATTTCAGTTTATACGTACATTTTCTTCTTATTTATACATTCATATTTTCTCTCCCTTTTTGTCATAATAAAAAAGGTGGAAATAAGTAATATTCATGGGCAAAAAAATGCATAT
>JAYJMB010005135.1:0-12277 GCA_036873735.1 Pouteria campechiana | reverse complement strand
TTCTATGATTCCCCATGGATAGGTCAAAGACCTATCTGCTAATTGTAATGTGATGGTGGTTGGTTTCACCTCTCCACATCCAAGCTTTTGAAGAATAGACAAAGGCATTAGATTAATGGATGCACCTAAATCACATAATGCCTTATGAAATAAAGAATTGCCTTTAGTACATGGGATAGTAAAACTCCCTGGATCTTTTATTTTTTGTTGAAACTTTCTCTACAATATGGGATTGCATTCCTCGGTTAGCTTCACTATCTAAAACTCTTTCTTTTCTTGGACATGATTTCCTTCATGAACTTGGCATAATTCGACATTTGCTCTAAGGCCTCTATAAAAGGAATATTAATGTGAATTTTCTTAAAGATTTCAAGAAATTTGTTAAATTATTCATCAATTTTCTTTTTTCAAAATCTTTGAGGAAAAGGAAGTTGGGGTTTTAAAATTGGATGGCTACCACAAAAGGTGTGATTCTCCCTGGTTTGTAATCTTCCCTTTTCTTGCTTCGTCTCATCCTCTTTCTCTCTTTGTGTGGCATTGTCTTGTCTCTCTACCTATGAGAAAGGTCATGGCTCTTCTTGCATTTGTGTGGATTCCAATTCTCTGCCACTCTTCAATGTTACACCATTGCGTTGATCCCTTGCGTTCTTCTCTATGTTGCAAGGAAAATTACCCCGTTTAAACTATTCAAAGTGCTTGCAAGCTGCCCAATCTTTGTTTCTAAAGACTTGATTGATGCATTTATATTCCCCATGTGTGTTTCAATGCTATGAAGTCTTACTTCATTTCTTAAAAATCTTATTCAGCTCTCAGTTACAAAAGTGATCATAACGTCTTCAAGTGATGGTTTCTTCAATACCAATTGAGATTGTTGAGGAGGTTGAAAACTAGGAGGAGGATTTATGGCATTTCTTGGATTCCCATAAGAAAGATTCTCATAGTTTCTTCATCTTAGATAGTACTTATTCTGCATGTTGTCTTCACGATAATTGTTGTATCCCTTATTGTTTATAAATTGTAGCTCTTCTTTGGCTTGATCTGCGACCATGTACTAAC
Organism: Pouteria campechiana; assembly: GCA_036873735.1. Taxonomy (NCBI): domain Eukaryota; kingdom Viridiplantae; phylum Streptophyta; class Magnoliopsida; order Ericales; family Sapotaceae; genus Pouteria; species Pouteria campechiana. Next base: position 11,221 of record JAYJMB010005135.1, on the reverse strand, counting down.
CCAGTGCAAAATAAGAATCTCTTATAGTTGAATCACCCTTTAATGATGAATTGTCTATGGTTAGCTGGTGAGTAAGAGATGACATTTGCGCAGCAAGGCTGTGATTGGATCCTCCTCAAAATAACCTATGACTTTCCTCACCATATTATGTTCATTCGGCCATTGGAAAGTGTTGAATGCCATATCTTCAAGCAATGAATAGGCATCTTTTGCATTCTTTCCCATTAGTGAACCTCCAGATGTAGCATCCACAATGGTCCTTGTTTGACCATTCAACCCAAAGTAGAACAACTGGATTTGAAGCTAATCAGGAACACTATCCTAAGGACTCCTTCTGGTCAAGTCCTTGAAACTCTCCTAGCATTCATAAAGTGGTTCAAAATCCATCTATTTGAACTGCCCTAGCTCACTTCTGAGTTGAGTAGTCTTTGTAGGTGGGAAAAATTTCACTAGCAACTTTTCCACCATCTCATCCCATGTGGTGATGCTTCCTAGTTGAAGGCTCTACAACCAACCTCTTGCCTTATCCCTCAAAGAGAAAGGGAACAATCTTAGTCTAATGGCATTGTTTGGATTACCATACATATTCATAATATCACTTGTCTCTCTGAACATCGCCAAGTGAATATTTGGATCTTCATTTGATGTACCTATAAAATGATTTTGTTGGACCATGTTTATTAATGCTAGCTTGAGCTCAAAGTTGTTGGTATTGGTTGCTGGACGAGCAATGCCATAGTAATTTTCATTGACCATCAGTTGAAGTACTCCTTAATTGCTCTTGGCTAATTTTAGTCTGCCATTGTGCTAGATTTGGCTCACTTTGCTCTTCTAATTTCTCGAAGTGTTCTTTCAATTTCTGGATCAAAATGAGTCAAATCAAGCTCTCTAGGATCTTGCATGCACTATCAAGGAAGCAAAAGAAATTAAATCAAATAAATATAAGAGAATAGAAAATTTAGAATAGAATAAAAGAGTATAAATCCAAATTAAAACTAGAATTATCTGGTAGCAATATTAGTGACAAATTAAAATAACACCAATCCCTAATAATGGCACTAAAAACTTGTTTACTACAAACTAAATGGTAGTGCATAGTGTCAAGTTTTGTAATATAATAATGAGAAAGTATCATCTAAATAGGGATTGTATATTTCAATTAACTGCTAGCTATTATAGTAAATAATCCTACTTTTATCTAGAAAACTCAAGCAATATGAATCTAACTAAGAAGTAGAAATAGACAGGCTTTTAGTGGGAAGAAATCAAGGTAAAAAAGCTATCAAGGATTGATTTTATTTATGCTTCAAACATGTTACTCTTAACTCATTAAACATTTATCATTTTATTAGTTTATAAATCAAGAATGAAAATTCACTAAACTCTCTTTCTCAAGTGCTGAGCTAAGTACCTATTTTCAACATTCCAATTTTGATATCCTTATAAAAATCGAAAGGTAAAGAATGCATTAAACTTTGTGATTCTTTTGAATGATTTCATAACACCTAAAAGCTCTCTCGTGTCATCTAGAGTCCTATGTTATGATGTCTAGATTATATTTAAGATTACCTCTCCCGAGTGTTAAATCTCAAATATGCTATAATTTAATGAATGGCTAATAAATTAAAAGTATTAAGAATAAAGCATCATAAATAAACCAATACGAACTCTCAACAATATAAATCATTAATCACACCATAATGTCAGCATAAGATGCATATCCCCTCTAGAAGGAGTTTAGCTACTCCTACTTAAATCAAAATCCATAACATAATCATTCAATATTGTCCAAAATCTGAATCCAAAGTTTAATCCAAAGTATAAATTAAAACACTAAGAGATTCAAGAATAAAATGATAGCAAACTCTTTCACTTTTGTTCCTATCTCTAAAAACCAACTTGAAGTTCCCTTCTTCCAAGCTTCTCTAAAAATCCTTCCTTCTTTCCTTTTCTAGCCTTAAAACATGCCTCCACTTTGTCTAAGGTTTCCTCTAGGGTGACTTTTTTTCCTTTTTATACTTCCTTCCTTAGATTTTTGTCTTTTTACGTAATTTCCAATCATTTGCAAAAAATCCAATAACATGTCGCAGGTTCTAATGCTGTGGCACTATGCATGCTATTTGCCCATTTTCCACCTTAGTGTCACAACACTAACTTCCTGTGCTGCGATAAAAACTTGCTATCTTCCCATGTTATTCTTCTCCAAGTTCAATGTTGTGACATTGACTTCTAGTGCCATGGCACTGGCTTGCTATTTGCCAAAGTCTTCACATATTATGATCAGTGCCATGACACTAGACTTCTAACTTTGAATTATTTGTCCTCTTGGTTGTTTGCCTTCACTTTTCCATAATTCATTGCATCCTCTTCTCTTCTCACAAATTCTTTCCCATTTTCTTCACTCTTTCTACTCTCACTTGCCTACAAACAAACATAAATCAAATCCCAAATTAACTCAAAATAACTCAAGAATCAAGTAAAAACTCAACTCAAAGGATATGACATAAGTGAACGGAATTCACTTACCAAATATGTGTGACAAGAATGTGTTAATGGTAAGGACGCCAGTGGTTGTAACACGATACTGATGACATTCATGATATGCATAAAAATTAGGCAATGAGGTCTTGTAACCACTATATCTGATTCCCTCAATAGATGCAAATAGAGAACCTAAAATTCCTATGTTGCAATGACGATGGTTACCATAGGGAGCAACAATAGTACTATCATGGATCCAACAACATTAGTAGTGGTTACAGGGATGAACCAATTACACATCAAAGAGGGAAAAGGGAGATGTCTTACAATTGATAAATTCTAGAAGAAAACATATATGTACGAATGATGAGGCTTGTTATAGTCATGGTCTAAAAATGATGCATGTGAATGGATGGGGATGCCCTATTGATACAACTAGTTTTGGTAGTGACATCATAGTGATTATGTGTGGGAGTGAAAATGTTCTAAGGATAACGCTAGTCTAGTATTGATGTAATGATGATATAAGCACATAGATAAGTATTAAATATGGGCATGGGCATGTAGATCCAAGGTATAGGGATGTGAAGCAAGATAAAAACCTGGGTTATGAGAGCATTTGCATCATGAGCATATAGGTAGTGTAGTATTATCATGAATTTTTGCATATCCTGGAATCATATGTGTATTATCTTGATCATGTTTTGCTAATGAGTTGATTGCCATTATTTTTTGCTTTACCTACTTACTGAGTTCACTGGGACTCACCCCATTTTATGTATGGTTTTTAGCGGATAGGTTAAAAGACGGAGCCCAACATGGGGTTGGAGCTTAAGGTTAGGAATAGATTAATCCTCGTACCTATCTAGTGATCCAGATGAAAAAAACTCCAAATCTTAAACATTGTAATGATATATATATATATATAACTTGTAAACTTTATACTTTTAAATTGTGCATATCTTAAAGCATGTATGAGATAATTGCAATATCTTGTCAAAAGGTGAAATGTATGTATCCCTTAATACTTTCTATTATCATCACAATGTGACTTATGATTCTGGACCGTATAGGGGTATGATATGTTGTGGACAATGTAGGTTATGGATGTATGGAATAGTATGAAAAGTGTTATACAGGCATAAAATCTAAAAATTCAAGGGAAATTCTAGATGATGTGCTCCTTGGATTGTATTACGTAGCACCCCAAAAATTTGGGTGTTACACTAGGGATTTGATTTCACTACTCAATGATAGCCTATATTGTTGGAATGTTGTATTCAATTCATTATCTTAGGTTCATTCTATCCAATATATGATTATTATCGTTAGGTGTGCAGGTTTAAATTAAGTATTTTTACCCTTCCAATTACCTATGGTGTGTAGTGTAATTGAGGTGAAAACCTATTAAGATCAAAAGAACTTTAATGAACCAAATAGAGTGTTTTAGCATAAGCTGTGCACTATAACCATCTATCGATTAATTCAAAAGAGCTCATACATAGTTTATCATAAGGTGTGTACCAGAATCATGTTCTTAGACAATTAGTTTAATTCATAGAATTGGTGATCAGGCAATTTAATAAATCAAATGATTAAAAGATAAAACTTAATTGATAACCCAACAATCTTTGTTTATCATAGAATGATCATGAGGGCTACATCTTCACCTTAGAAAAAGAAAATTAGTTCATGATAAAAATAGAAAGAAAACTTTCAAAAATATGCGTGATTGCAGAACTCAATCAACAGAGTTTTAGTGAACTCCTCCATGAACTACAATGCCTTTATGCATAAAATCATCTTCTAATAATAACTCAGTATTTCTATATGAAAATATAGCTTCTAAAACATTGCAGTGCATAAAAATAGGAGTTCTATAATAAACTAAGTTGTTGCACATCTGGGGTTCTAAAGATTGCAAAACATCTTGCGCATAGACATCTAAAGATTTCAATAGACTTATGTAGAGAAATTAGCTTCCAAATATAACTCAAAAGTGTTAAATGTTATGGTACCCAACTGCTAAAACAACTTTAAACACATTGCTAATTTTTTAAATCATAGTTTAGAATTCAAAAGCATGTTCATCATGATTGAAGTTTGTGTGTGAAGAGTCTGTTTGTGAAAGTAAGAAGGTTATTAGCACCATCTAAAACTAGTATAATACCATCTAAAGCTTACTTTCACAGATCTAAAGTGGTGGAATTGCTTCTTAGTCATCCATCTAAAATCGCTTTGTGTGTTTGAAGTCCTAGAGCAGTTTCAATGTTTTAATCATAACTTTCTTATACAAACTCAAAATCATATGATTATTAGTTCATTGGATAGATAATTTGAAGGGATACAACTTTGTATATTAAACACATTTTCTTAGTCAGCCTATATCTATACTAATAATTGCCTTCAAGTGACACCTTTTTCCAACATCTAAAGTTATTATTTTAGCACATTTTTCCTATGTCTAAAGTTCTAGAGTTATTGTTTCAGCACATCTGAAACCTTTCCAAAAGTCTGAATTGACAAAACAACATCTAATTATTACTTTGGCACTTAAACAATGTTTGAAGTTACTACTTTAACACTTGAACAATGTCTGAAGCGACTAAATAACGTCTAAAGTTATTACTTCAACAATTGAAGCTCTAGAACTGTTGTAGTGTTTTGAATATAACATTCCCTTATGAACTCAGAATCATGTCATTCATAAACAACTTTTATGTTGAATACTTTTTCCAAATCAGCCTCCATGTGTCCCACAAATTGCTTCAAAGTAACAACTTTTGTAATCTTCAGCTCCTTTTTACAATTTTGATGTCTGAAACATTAACAAACTCTATTAAATGAAATATTTACTCAAATTTCAATATAAACCACTAAAAATCACATCAAAAGAGAATCTAAAACATGTGAATTTAGGTAAAAAAAAGCTTTTGATCATCCTCGAGCAAAATAGCAATCTGAATTCATGAAAGAGTTAGGATAATCTCTCTCAAGCAATCAATAACATGCTGGATGGATTACACATGTGCACATAACTCAGAAATCATTCAAAATACTTACCAAGTAATCTCATGGAACCCATGCTTCATCAATCCTTCCATGAAGTGAAAACGTGTGTATGTGTGTGTTGTGTCAATCACATGCTACATGCATACTTTTTAGTCAATAATATGCAAATCAGTAATTCTAATGATCTTCACAAAATACTCCACAAGCTTGCTTTTCATAATCCCTCTCCACTAATATAGATAACTATGTTCACTTGAATTAATAGGTCTTTGTTAAGCTTGTAAGGGGTCTTGAGTTTTGCTAATAAACAAAAGAAGTAAGGGTTCACAAAGTAAGAGATCACAACTGAATTGCTCATGAATGTTTACTCTCTTAAATTATTTTTTGGAGTTCTGTCTATTTTATAGGTTGTAATACTATCACACCCCCAAAATTATTTTCTTTTAAGTTCATTAGGATGTGATCCCCCCAATTGAAGGTTGGATCCTTCCTAATTGTTTTCCTTTTTGTCCCTTTTATTTTACTTTTGTCATTCTTCTTTTTAATACCTCAAACTTATCTTCTTTCGCACACTTGTGCATCTCTGTAACTATGTGTATATTATATATCTCTTAATAAGTCAATCATGGTTTTTAAAGCAGAAAAGGTTTGGATATGTGGCTAAAGAAACAAAGTTGAATGATAGTCCTTTACATGCTTTGGATATTCCATTCTTTCATTAAAGCGCAATGGGGACACTAGTGAATGTACTAGATTAGCTTGAAAGACTCGAACTGATCAAAGAATACTTAAATCAGTTCCAAGTAAACATGTTATCTAAAATTTTGGCTTGAGGGATAATCAAACAAGCTCTAGCATGTGCATGTCAACAAAAATATCACTAAATTTATAACATCATTAACTAATCCACATACACTTCTCATGATCATAACATAATGTGCTTAATGAAATTTTCATCATTCATGAAAAAGAACTTATGATAAGAATCATTGAATCATAAAGTAGCATCTATCCTTCCTTTTGAATCATCTATAATGGCAATAAAAAAATGAGCATATGTTATTGATCATCAAGAGAATCAAACCTGTTCAGTTTCAACATGTTAACACAATTGCTCTTAGATTTCCTTAGCTAAGTCATCTCAAAGCAAAGCTCACTAACAAAAATTATACCTAAATTCAAAAAGCATTGCCCAAAACTAAATTTAAATACAAATGTAAATCCCCAAACACCCCTAACTTAAATCAAACATTATCCTCAATGTGAAATAATGAACGATGTTTAAGATCAAGGGCTTCCCTAAATGATGTGCATTCTCATCCTCTTCTTCTAGAACTAAATTGGCAGCAATTGAAAGCTTACCGAGTTCCTCTTAAAGTTGTAGCATGGCCATCTCCATCTGAACATACGATTCCTTTTTCCTTACAAAAGATAGAATTCCTCCTTCTACAAATCATGCAATAACCAATAATTAAAAAAATCTATCCTAAAAGTAAAGAAATTAAACAATTAACTAAGCCAAATACTAAGAAAACAAAAAAAGTTTAGAAACTTGGGTTGCCTTCTAAGAAGTGCATTATTTAACATCTATGCAAGATGAATTCTTCCTTCATTGATTCTGAAATTCGACAACTATTGGTTCCCGTAGGATGGTTATACCCAAGAGGGGAAGGGTGAATTGGGTATTTAAAATTCATTGCTTAACCCCTGTTAAACCATTTCCCTCTTTTTGTGCTTCTGTGTGGTGTGATTTAAAGTGAATGATAAAACTAAAAAGTGTATAAAGGATAAAGAAAGTAAACAAATAGACACATAGACAACACAATTTTAATAGTGGTTTGGGAATCCCATCCCTACATCCACTCTTCCAAAAGCACACACTCATTGTGCCTTGGATTCTACTATATCCCATATAATGAAAATACAATAGTGCTCCAAGTACTCTTCAAGATTCTAGCTCTAGAGGGCATAAACATAGTGCTCCCAACACTCTTTTGGTTTTCACAAGCTCACCCAAAAACTTATTGTTTTCAAAAAGATCACAGTAAACTTGATGATTTTCTAGATATCGCTAACAACTTTTTGATTTTTAGATTAACCAAAAAACTATTACACTTTTATAAAGTGTTACAATGAAGCACAGGATTAGATGAAATTTTTTTACAACTCTAGTAATACAAAAAGATCTTGCCAAAATGTAAAGACAATGGTCATTAAGAATATGAAGGTTTAGGCTCAAGGATAAATAACTGAAGGTTTAAGCTCCTGGCCATGGGTGGAAGGTTTTGCATAAGGTTAAGTACATCTAAAAAGTATTCTTTGACCTCCTTTGAATCATCTTGCCTCTTCTCCTTAAATATCTTTGTTGAAAACTTGACCATTGGAGAAAGATGACCTTCATTGAATGCTGAGACAAAAGTAGATGAGTAAGAAATAAATGTGGAAGACCATTATGATAATATTTCATTTGAAAGTTTCATCTTCTAATTAATTCTCATATGCTTAGAGCTGTTCTACAGTGCTGACCTTGACATAGAAGAAGGTGAATAACTAGTTCAGGCAACTAATGAATGAGGAGATGCTACAACTTTAACTTGATTCACGGTTTTGGAAAGATGACAATAAATTCTGACAAATTCAGTTGCTCTGCTTTGATTAGTGATTTATTGTATTTGTCTAAAGTTAATATCAGACAAAGTCTCTTTCCAGTTAGATAGACTCTCTTCATCTACTACTTTATCCATAGTTGATTTTAGATGAAGTTGGGCTTTTTTATTTTTAAATAAATGTGTTTTGGTCTCTGAACTTCTTCTTCCATCTACTGTCTTTTCATTGTTTCTTGAGATTTCGAATAGAGTATTCAGATTAACATCTTTGAGCATATTTCAAAATCTTTGTAATTCAAATTTTCTAAAATGTGGCTGATGGTTAGAACAAATATTTGTTGTCCTTTTCTTGGAGATTTGAATGGGTTCTTGATGTTTGATTCTTGTTTAGCACTTAAACCTTCAAGAATTTTATTCCCCTTCAATGGATTGTCTATTTTTACCATCCAAAAAGGTTATGGACCACCTGAAAGAATATTGTTGCAAATCCAGCTACTGCAGAGTGTTGAATTTCTGATATTTGAAAACAATGAATTTTCACTATAGTAATTTAATATAGCTGTGTTACTGTGGCAAATCACTTTAGCACCTCCTTGTTTGAAGTAAGTAGCAGATGAATATCTTTATTTGTTGATGCTATAGCAGAGTTACTGTAGTAGATCACTGTAGCTCTACTTTGTTTAAAGTAAGTATTAGACGAATATCTTTGTCTGCCAGTACTGTAGCATGCTACTGAAGCAGATCACTGTAGCAATTTGTCTGCTAATTCAAGCTTCGTCTTCCACTTTGTATATTACTTCATCTGCTAATTCATCTAAAAGACAATCCACTTCATCTTCGACAATAGCAATTCGACTTCGTTTGTCACTATAGCAGTACTATAGCATTTTACTATAGCAAAAGTACTGTCACAATGCACTTGTACTTGGAAATTTCTATACTTTTGTCACATTATTAGCTTGACATTTTTTATTATATTTTCCATTGTAAATCATAATATAATGTTTTATATGAAATTTGTAAAAGTTATAAAACATGGATATGTACTTTAAATCATGATTTTGTATCTATAAGTTCATCTAAGCACTCATTTTTTTCACTCAAGAAGATATTTCTTTAAGGCATTTTTAACATATGATCCAAGGCATGATAAACAAGGTTGAGAACAAAAAGGATCAATATGATTTCCCTTCTAGACTTATATCAAGATATGTATTCTTTCATAAATAATATTCCAATAAAGCACGCATATTTCAAGCATATCTTTCTATATTTCAAACGTTCTATACTAGAAGCATCATTAGCATAAATCAAGTCTTAAGATAAGTTTTATTGTCATCAAAATCATATAATAATCCCAACAATCTCCCCCTTTTTAATGATAACAAAAGTTGAAGACTTGTGATATTTAAAGGACATGCTAATGACTTGGAATGTGTAATCCTATAGAGTTTGAGAAAGATAGGTCATGACGTATGATGCTATGCTTTTCTTAGATGCAAGTCATTACAAGTCTCCTTCCTAATACCATCCTAAATTCTTAAATAAGTCTTTCTAAATTTTCTCCCCCTTTTTGTTAGCATCAGAAAGGTGTACAAAATGAATAGGATATGTCTCCCCATTAATAACTAGAAGATAGGATAGGTAAATGAAATCAGGAGCATGGTATGGGATCAATACTTTCATCCAAAATGTTATATTATCCTTGGTTGTATCAAATCACACAGAGCAGAAACATATAAAGCATAGTCTATTCTTTCCCAAGTCTTCTTTTGTTCCAAACTCTCCTCCGTTTTGTATTAAGGTTATGACTAACAAATCTATATATTTCTCCCCCTGTATTATTGGGTTCCTAAAAAGTTCACAACCATATATGGATCTTGGTCCTATACAAAGCATTAACTATGAGCAGGAGATACGATTAGTTTTTAGCAATATAAAGAATAGATTCATGTCATGAGCAAGTTCCAGATGTAATTGAAGTTTTGAAGATATGTAACTAATTTTCAAGCATACATCAATTCATATATCATTTCAAGGAGGTATCAAAATCATAATTCTCTTTTAAACACAAAGGACATTGAATTGACAGACATATTTCACAAAGAAACTGTATAAGAAACTTTACCACATCTTTTCATCAAGTTTTAATCATATAAGTTGACAAACAGATGTCATTTCAGTTAGTCAATAGTTATGATATGACAATGCATGATCCTAGTTGTAGTGATTATTTTTCTCATTAGTTTGTAGTTTCTTGGTGTTGTTCAATGATGTAAACACTGAATTTTTTTTAATTCAAATTGGGATTTCTATCATTTTGATCATTAGGTGATGCTTTCCATAACGTAAGTTTCTTATGTTCCTTTCTAAAGATGGTAGACTAAGGAATATAAGTATGTGGGTAATCTATATCTATGCCTTTTAGATTCATCTATAGCTCTCTACAGATAAATCAATTAACAAAGTCAATTTGTCTATTATGAAAAAACCTTGTCCGTGCTATCAAGAGTGATCTGTAACTTACAAAAGACAAACCAATAGACAAAGGTACTTCTTCTAGTGAACAATAAGAAAAGAACTTCGTCTGTACCTTTATAATTTTTCTCTTACTTATCATAGATAAACTAGAAGATGAAATCAAAGTGCTCCAAATCTTCAAAGAAAGGCGCTTAACTTTTCTCAGCTTTTTACATAGCACATCTTAAGATGATATACATGTGAATTGAACATTTCTTAGGCTTTCTCAAGTTTCTTGAATTCACACGCATAAAAATCAATAACTTTTCAAATATATCTTTAGGAATGTTGATTTCTTCTAACCTAAACTTTGGATCATCAAAAGCAATCAGATTTCAGTGCTTAATCCAAGGGTACTTCGTCTTTCACTTTAGATAATCCACTTTGTGTTTTACTATAGCAATTCCACTTCATCTATCATTATAGCAATTTTAGTTCGTCTATCACTATAGACAATTCCACTTTGTCTACCACTGTAGCAACTTACTTTCTGCCACTATAGTAAAATTACTATAGTAGCGCACTTGCACTTGGAAATTTCTGCAATTTTGCCACATTATTAGCTTGACATTTTTAATTATATTTTCCATTGTAAATCATAA
>JAYJMB010005134.1:0-12277 GCA_036873735.1 Pouteria campechiana | reverse complement strand
ACCCCCTTCTTTACTAAACACATTGCACAAAAACATACTAATTACTCCTCGTGGGATCGACCCTTACTCACACTACTGCAGAAAATTAGATTGGAGCAAGGTTCTAAATTTGTGTGCCCACGACAGCACCACCAGAAACATTTGCAAGGATTAGAAAGGGGGAGCAAATGCCCCCAATGTTTGCCTCCTTCAAGCTCATGCATTGTAATGCTTTAGGAAACGTCCACTGATGAGTAATTTTCTATATCATTACTATTTACAACTTGATATGAACCATTGGCATAATCCTCTTGAATGACAAGACTGCCTCTGCCCCGAACACCAAAGAATAGGGAGCTGCATTAGTTACCGTGCAGTGAGTAGTGCGATAAGCCCAAAGCACCTCTGACAATTTCAGATGCCAGTCCTGTTTATTCTTATATCCTATAGCGCTTGCTTAGGCAGTCTCGCCCAATGATTTACTTTCAGCAGATACAAAATTCCTTATTTCAGACGTCTTTATGTAGGCTTTTTATTATTTTGAATTTTGATGCTAATCATTCCGTGATAGCTTTATCTATGCTAATGTGACCTCTCGACGCTTTTATTCATCTATGTGTCTGAGGTTTAAATGTGACGGGATGTGAAAATGGCTTATTTTGACTTTCGAAATCTCCAGGCTATTATTTCTCTAGTTTTCATGAAGATCGAGGCTATTAATTCTCTGGTTTTTGTGCAAAACCTTAGATGGTTTTGTTAAGAAATGTTTTTAAAATGCCACAGACAATATAGGAAATCATCTCCTACTCTTGGTTTCTGCTTCATCCCTTCTGCTTTTGAGTTGTCGCTATTTTCTTCTTCCTCTGAAAGGTCAAAATTTGTCTGTGTTCCTCATGTCTGTCGAGAGGTCTCATCCGTGTCTGTCAAACAATGTCATGGATGCATTCCAGCTCTACCCTTTGCCTAAGGGTATGAGTTGGGTGTTTTCAGAACCCACTACCCTGCCATGGCATCCTTGCAAAAATTTGCTCCCCATTCTTTAGGGTCTCTTCAGGCGGGTTTCCATCTCGACTAGACCAACTTCATTTCTCTTCTTCTTTATGAGATGGTGTTTCTCCAAGATAATTAGTCCCTAATAGTTAGCATAGTATCTCATGTCTCTGCCGTTGGGTTCATAACCTTTGGAAAATTCTCATTTTTACCCTTTCCATGTTTTCAAATATTTTTTCCTTGAGTAAGATTCCTTACTTGCCTTATTATTTCTACCTTACACCTCGTGCCCCTTGACAAAAACTATTTTTGTGGGTCACTGACCTAGACGATGAGTGGAGAAGCCACTGGACTTGGGTAAAAGTAATGGGGGAAATGCCTTTTCCAATGATCTAGACAACCAGTCTGGAACGCCTACCATCTTTTCTTACCCACTTAGAACATAACGGATTGTATGTCCTAAGATATAGGCTGAAGTCCGGACGTGGGTTGCTGGTGGATGCCATGTCTATCGCTGATCATTTTTACTAAGTGGATTCTCCATGTGGCTTTCCTGGTTAGGAAGTTATTATTCCTAATCCTCTTCCCTCTTTGGAATCTTTATTCCTGGACTTAACCTCTATGATAGAGGAAGAACATGATCTTTTTCCTCATGTTAGCATTCGTCCTTGCCAGGTGAAGGTTTCCGCCCTTATGGGTGCCCCCGCAACTAGTCAGTCAGTTCTGCTCATGCAGCCTAGAGTGAAGATGCTTGCCCAGAGGCATTGAAGGAAAGTTTTCATTAGTACCACTTCTTCTTCTTCCGAATGGTCATCTAGGGAAGGATTTGTTGTCCCAAAACCTCAACAAAACATGGTTGAGGAGACTCAATCTCTGCAAACCAATCTGGTTGACATCTCTTCTAGTAGTTGTATCTCTCAATCATCCCCAACTTCTTCCTTCGGTCCTAGTCAGGCTACCATGGCGAACTCGCCTGCATCCTCTGTTCCCAAGGTCACCATTGGGGATCAAATCCTTTCTCTGAGGAATGTTAGTAGTCATTCTAGAGAGGTAATGTATCCCTCTTCTTCTACACTGATTTCTTCTAATCCATCCTTGTCTGTACAGACTTCCCTTGCAATTCCTTTTTTGATTGGTTTTGTCTCTTCTGGTTTCAAGCCTATAATCAGTGCAGCTTTGGTAGTCTTTCTAGAGTTGACTGCAGCTAGAGGGTCCACAGAAGTTGCTACCGAGGAGATGGAAGAGGTCTCGGGGAGGCCAGCGATTGCGAGTGCGCAAGAAACTTCAGTGGTTCTTGAGGCATCCTCTTCTACTGTTGTCTCCTATCCTTCTACTACTTTTGCAGGTGAGTATCTTCCTTGCCCACTTTTTGTATATATTATTGATAAGAAGGTGCTAACCTCTTTCTTTAAAAGTGCTGACTTTTTCCTTTCAGTCTTGTCATAGGTTTGTTTTTGTTTGACTGGCTATCTATTTTTCTGAAGCTTCCATACTCTGGCCCTAGCTTGGCTCCTTCAGCCCAATGCTTTCGCAGTGAAGCTTCAAGTTCAAGTGGGCCAATATTTGACCTTGGTTCAGCGCCTTCGAGTGGAGTTGCTACCCTGGTCAGTCTGGGCTCCTCCCAAGCTTTCACTCCTTCTAGTTTTGTTCACAGGGAGGTGACCCTAATTACTTCTCTCTTGGAGTGTCCAGATAGGGTGGTGGTCTTTGTGACCAAGCTCTCTTGTCTTGCAGAACACTTCCAGGCTTTTAAGATGCCTTGGGATGATCTGGTAGTGGAATCTGCCTTGGAAATTGTACAAAATTCAATAATGAGGCAGAATTCAATCGATCGAATGAGGTGCTGTGTGCAATAGCTTGCCAATGTCTTGGATCAATTATGTATCAAGTCGGAGCATCTAGAGAAGGCTTTCCTCTTTGGCGGTTCGAAATGGATAGGACCATGCATCTGCCAAACTCATTACTTTGAAAGTAAAGTTGGAAGAGGAGCGGAACTGCTTTCGAGAGCTGGAAGAGACTGCTTCAACCCTCAAAACTAGGGAAGATAATTTGGTTGCAGAGTGAGATTTTGCCGAGGCATCTCGAAAGGAGGCAGAAGGAACCCTCACCGAGGCAGAGGAAGCTCTTGCTGAGGTGGAGGCTAACCGTGGCATTGCAGTTGCTACCATAGATTCTGAGGTGGAGCAGCTGGCTCGGTTGGAAGTGGAAGTTGTTGGAAGGGAAGAGGTGCTGTAACAAAGAATCAAAGATCTAGAGTGTAGGGAGGCGACTTTCCAAAGGGAGGCCAATTTGTTGAAGGTAGAGTAGGTGCTGAGCTTTCTTGGGTTCGTCAACTACACCTAGAGTAATTGGCTGCAGAACCTGAGTGCCGAGAAATATTGCTTCAACAAGTGGCTGGATATTTTAGGCAAGCTTTTAATTCCTATAAGAAGAAGATTTCTAGGAAATTTCCCAGAATAGATCTAGACGATATTCAACCAAATGAGGAAGATTTGTAATTATCAAACCTATGTTAATTGAAAAGATATATTACATGCATAGTAATAATTAAATTTATGCATACAGACCAGGTCCTTTGAAAGACATTTGTAAGAGTTAAGAAGGGGGGAGCAAATGCCCCTAGTGTTTGTTTCCTTTCGGCTCATGCGTAGCAACACTTCAGGAAACGTCCATTAATGGGTAGTTCTCCTATGCCATTACTGTTTGCAATTTTGTATGAGCCATTGGCGTAAGTATCTTGGATGACATAAGGCCCTTCCCATTTGGGTTCAAACTTTCTAATTAACTTGCCACCCGCCATTAGTTTGGTTCTTAGTTTGAGAACTAGATCACCCGGGTGATAAGCTTGGTGTTTAACCAATTTGTTAAATGCCTCGACCATGCGAGCTTGATATAACTCGATCCTTTGTTTGGCTAGTAATCATTTTTCATCCAAAGCATCAAGCGCCTCGAATAGCAACTTGGCTTGTTGATCCATCGTCAACCCTGAGTGCATTGCAACTCTTAGTAATGGTAATTGCAGTTCCAAGGGCAAGACTGCCTCTGCCCCAAACACTAGAGAATATGGAGTTGCATTAGTTGTTATCCGATGAGTGGTGTGATAAGCCCAAAGCGCCTCTTGCAATTTGAGATGCCACTATTGTTTGTTCTTATCTATCGTTCTTCTCATAATCCTTAGGATGGCCTTGTTAAACACTTCCACTTGGCCATTTCCCTTTGGATGATATGATGTAGAGAATACATGTTTGATACCTTGATTTTGGCAAAACCTTTCCATTTTCTCATTCTTGAATGGAGTGCCATTGTCTGATTAATCTAGTAAGGGTTGCCATATCGATACACGATCTTGCACTTGATGAGCTCGATTACTTCTTTGGCTCTGACTCTCTTGTGTGAGTTAGCTTCCACCCATTTGGAGAAGTAGTCCCTTGAAAGATGGAGGGTTGATTGAGCCAATAATGTCAAATCCCCACCATGTAAACGACTAAGAGATACTTGGAGGTACTAACTTTGATGGTGGTATATACTAAATATCTCCATGAAGCTGATACTAGAGACATGATTTGACAAATTGCAGTGAATCTAAGACCACGGTAGGCCAGTGGTATCTTAGGCATTTGATCCATTTGTATAACCTTTGACCAGATGGATGCCCTCTGCACTCGCTAGAATGCGCTTGCATGAGTGCATATTGCATTTCTTCCCCATTGAGACAATGGAGCCAGAGTCCATCATATGCCTGGAGATACAATGTATTATTGTAATACATATATCGAGTAGCTCTTTTTCTAAAGGCTAATGTTTCCTGTTCTCAGAGGATTCCATATTATAGGTAATCGATGTACAGGATTAACCAATCATCTAATGTTAGTTCCATGCAGGCTATGTATTTTACTTATTTAGTATTATTATCATAATATGAGTCAGGAATGCGGCTTCGTTAGTCAACTTTGATAATGATTTCTTAGTCTCCAGCAATGGCTAGAGCGGTTGCTAAGTTTGCTAAAGCATTAGCAATAGTATTTTTGATCCTTGGAATATGCTCAATGCTAACTTGAAAAAGCTAATCCAATAACCCTTGTGCAATATCATAATACTGGTGTAAACTGGGCTAGTGGACCTCATATTCAGTGGTTAATTGTCGGACTACTAATTCTGAATCACCAAAGATATCCAATTTTGTAATGTCAAAGTAGAGGGTAATTTGAAGTCCTACCAGTGCCTCATACTCCACCTCATAATTGGTGTAATTCTTTCCCAAGTAGAAAGAATATGGGAGAATGTCTTTCTGAGGTGATATGAAGACAATTCCAATGCCAGCACCAACAAATTTTGCAGCACCATCGAAGTACATTTGCTAGGGAGTGTTGACTTGGGCAATAAATATTTCCTCATCTGGCAAGTCTTCTTGCACAATGACTTCTTCATCAACTGGATGCGCTGCTAAGAAGTCAATCAGGACTTGTCCTTTCACCGCTTTTCACTGGATAAAGGTGATGTCAAATTCTGATAATAGTAATAACCACTTTGCAACTGTCCTAATAGCATGGGACGAATGATTAAAAACTTGAGTGGATTCGCTTTTAATCAAAGAATAATTACACTCTACATCAATCAGCCGACGGCTAAGGTAATACAATGCTTGCTCCTTACTATCTTGATTTTCTTGTGCTAACAATGCCCCCAACGATTGCTTACTCATGGAGATGTATAGAATAAGTGGTTTACCCTTAACTGGTACAACCAAAACCAGTGGGTTGTGGAGTAATTCTTTGATGGTGTCGAAGGCTTTTTGGCAAGCTTCATCCCAGACAAAAGTCACATCTTTCTTTAGTAGGTGGTGAAATGGCTGACATCATCCTACTAAGTTGGTAACGAATCTTCTGATATAAGATAGTTTGCCTTGTAAGCTTCTCAGGTCATCTAGGTTCCTTGGGGGAGGCATATTTCTGATTACCTCTACTTTTTATGGGTCCCCCTTGATTCCTCGATAATGGAAAATGAATCCTAAGAACTTTCCTGACCCAACTCCAAATGCATATTTGAACAGTTTCATATGTAGCTTATTTTTCTTGAGCCATACAAAAACAGTGAGTAAATCCTGACAGTGTTGATCATGACTGTTGGATCTTACCACCAAATCATCGACATAGAATTCAATATGTTTGTGAAGCATGTCATGAAAAATAACTTGCATAGCTCTTTGATAAGTGGCTCCTGCATTCTTTAATCCAAATGGCATAACTTTATAGCAAAAGACTCCCATTGGAGTACGAAATGCAGTGTACACCTCATCTATTGGTGCCATCTTGATTTGGTTATAACTGGAGTAACCATCCATGAACAAGAATGTGTTGTAGAGCAATGAGCTGTCGATAATGAGTTCCATGTGTGGCAGCGAAAACTCATCTTTCGGACAGGCTTCATTAAGGTTGCGAAAATTGACACAAAGTCAGATTTGCCAATTCTTTTTCTTCACTGGAACAACACTAGAGATCCATCTTGAGAACTTGATTTCTCAGATGAAGCTGGCCTCCAGCAACTTGTTGATCTCATTAATAATTTGTTACTCCAAGTCAAGTCTAAACTTCCTTGGTGCTTACTTTATTAGCCACTTGCTTGGAGAGATGTGCAAAGAATGCATTCCAATATTCAGATCTAAGCTAGACATTTCAGAGTATGTCCATGCAAAGACATCTTTGAATTCCCTAAGAAGATCCATCAATAATTATTTTTCATATTCTGGTAAGGATTTGGCGATGAAGGTAAGGTGCTTATCCTTATCTGTTCCCAAGTTGAACTCATCGATTATTGGTTGTCCTCCATCTTCTAACCCTGGTGGAGCTATGCCACACGTTATTTCTTCTAAGGAGGAATCAGAGTCATTGTTTTCTTCTTTTAAATTGTCAGGGTCTGACTCATGATCGGATTCATGAGTCTCACTCTCTTTTCCTGACTCTAATTCGAGGATTGATGGGTCATCAACAACTTCTTTGTCATCTATATCATCAAGTTCCTTCAAATTTGTTTGTGGTTCTTTATCACTGGACTCAAATTCTTCCTCTTCCATTGATACATGGTGTGAAATGGAAACCATATAGCAATGTGTAATTATTGATAGGGCAGACAACATTTTTGACGTCATGGACTCAGTAGAAGCTGACTGATAGGCCCACATAGTGGGACTAACAGTCAACCTGAAATTCTCACAGGAGCTATCCAAGGTATACTCCTCATCATTGTCTACGTCAATATCATCATCCACACTAAGACCTATCTGATCTCCTGGATACCAAAGACCCTTTAATTTTTCTTTGATTAGAAGCAGGATGAGCAAACCAGTTACCGACATATAGGGTTCATTAGGATAAATGCAGAGGAGGTCAATCATCCTTTTGCATTACTTACTGAATTTCTAGAAATTTTTGGCAGACAGGAATTTCTTGGGTAGAAGATTAGAAGTATGACATCGCCCATAGGGTAAGCCCATCTCCTAAAATACAAATCTTCCTTTTTTAGCTTGGGACTATGGTTTAGGTTCTTCGCCTTGAATGATTTCTGACTCGACCAACATATATTATAATTTTCCTCCTCTAATTTCCCATTTACTGCTTTTAGTGCTGAAATTGGGGGACGTCTCTTTCTTTGCTTGATTAGGGTTCCTAGTGCTAATCTCAAAATGCAAAGACAGCGTTGGTTTCAAGACTAATTGAGTATAGCTTGGCACTGAAGGTGACAATGTCAGAGGAGTAGTTATTGTTCTCCTCAAGCCCGAAGTGTTGATTTAGAACTAGGTGTTCTCAACTAGTGCCCGTTGTGGCGGCATATAAGCCCGCAAAGAGTTTGCAAATTGATTCTCATAAAGTCCAACTGGTGGGGGTATGGCTTGCCCCCTTCCTATTGATGGCCTAGCTGACCTTCTTTCATGTTCTCTTCCAAGCCGTCTTGATGTTAATGTCCTAGATTGAAAAGCAAAGGATTGCAGAGTTGAGAAATTTGTAATTGGCCTGCAGCTAAGCATATTCTGGATTGGTGAAGCTAGCGCTGGAGCAGGAATGACCAGGTGCTACGATGGTTGCGGATGCTGAACTGGTGACTTATCTTTATCATCATTTTCTACTTGGAGCACCTTCAGCTCTTTCATGAGTTTCAACTTGTCTTCTTATAAGATGTTTGTCGCAATCTCAAAGCGCAAAGACATTGGTAGCGGAACCACTGGGAATGGAGCCATCTGTGGAAATAATACCCATGATGAGGTTCTTGTGATGTGGACCCTTGTCTTTTGGTAACAAATGGTTGTTGCCTTCTATCCATAGTTGTTTTGGCTGATTCTTTTGGCTGCTCCGATTCATTAGGTGCTAGCTCATAATATTAGGCTTCTAAGAAAAATGCCTCTAAAATTGTAAACAATTGTATATCAGCCGATATGGGCTTCATTATACGTCTTGGTAGAACTTACAGCATTAGTGCACCATAGATGCCACAACTTAGTATTGGTGCAACCATGACCTTTCGAGCAACAGATTATAGGATGTCAGCACATTAATAACATGATAATTGACCTTCGTGAGAAATCCTTGAATATCAAGACTCAAGGTGATAGTCCCCATAGTTCTCTGACTTTCTTGGTTGAAGCCTTGGATCACCAAGGTGCTGCTTTTGAGAACGGATGGGCACATCCTAATGCGCTTCAGTACTTTGAGTGGAAGAATATTCACTACAGATCCCAGATCCAGCATAATGCAGTTAATCCTTTCTCTCGCTAGATTGCCACTTACAAACAATTGAGGGTTATGCTCTGTACTTCAAAGCAATAAGTCATCATCTGTGAAAGTGATGGTCTGGTTGCATTCAATCATATCAACAACCTTTGCCAGGTACAGGTCCTTGACCAACGCATCTACCAGGGCATTAATGAATGCTTGCTGAGACTCCTTAGAGAGATAAAGTGCATTATATATGCTCAGCCTTGCCAGGATTTTGTGCAAGCAATGACATCATACTCTGGTTTATTTATAAACTCTGGAGCTTCCCTTTCTTCAATAGGGAGACAAGGAACTCCAGGCATCGGCTCTTCTTGCATTGGCGCCTTTCCTTTGTCCCGAGTCATATTCTTCCTGGATTGTAACACAGCCATTGCTTCAAGTGATTCAGATGCTTCTTGTGGAGTATTCTCTTCATTTGTCATGACGTTGGTCATGTTGCGAGATACCTCCATAGGTTCTGATAGCTCTTGGATCAACAACTTGAGAATTATAGGAAATGAAGTAGGAACCTCTTTAGGCAATGAAAAAGCCTTTCCCAATGCGACAATGCATTCCCACATAATATGCCCTTCTTCTTATAACACGGGGCGATAAAGGCAAACATTGCACCATCTCAAGGCAAAATCATAAAGATGCTCTCCTCCAAGAGGATGAATTCCTTGCACTTGTGCTTTAAAGAATTGAGAAGTGTAATCATGATATCCATATATAAATGTTTTAGTTAACACCTCCTAAAATCTGAATGATTCGGCTGGCAATGTTGTGATCCACTTTAAGGCATGGCTATCACCAGCTAATCAAATTGAGAAGCTCTTGATCACATATGCCTCATTCTGGGACATCATTCGCACCAAGGCTTGATACTGGAACAAGTGTCTAATTATAGCCTTGTAGTATTCTTTGAATAATTTCATCATGGGCCACCCTAAAAATTAGACTTGCTTAATTTCTAGAACTATCATTAAAATAGGGGCTTTCATGTGGTGCAGGTATTCAAGGACCATCGCAATGTGCAATTCTATAAACACTTACTCCTTTGGTGGGTCATCCGTTGCCTTCATCTTCTTCTTTTCGACTTGGTTGAAGGCTCTATGAAGTTAGATGGCGTTTGATGGTGAAAATAAGCCCTTTTTGTTAGGAAAAGATGGATTTCTTCCACCTCTAGGCGATTGAATGCTTGTGGGCCACTCCAAGCAGCATTCCTTCATTTGTGAATATAATTGGTCGTGTTCTCCCCATAATGCTGGTCCCAGTTAATAAGAGACTCCTTGATTCCTTCCTTCCTTTTTGAAAGGAAGCATAACAGGAACATATCTTGCAAAGGGACCCACTCCTTAGCGCCCTGTACTGTTAGATTTTGGAACCAGTTCTTCTTCACTTCCGAAGAGAGTGAGTTTCCAAAATTCTGATGCATCTTTGCAAGATCTAAATTTTCTCTGCAGCACTCATCAGCATAGCGGAGGAGGTGTGTGACCGGCGAATCACGGATATTGAATATAATGAACCCTTGGCATTAGTGCTCTCTCTGGCGATTACACCTTCTACAAGAGTGTTCCCACTTCTTGTTTGGTTGGCTGGTGGAGGCCTGTCCTTCGCCGATGTGATAACAAGATGCTACTATCGGATATTCAAATGGATTATCCTAATTAGATCTTGGGTTATTCCTAGTTCCTAAGTTTGGTAGGTTATCCCAAAATGTTGCCCATGCCTCCTATGCAGTTGACAAAAGCGACGATGAGAGCCTCCAAGCATGAAGTTCTGGGCACTCTTGATCAAGGCAGGCTCTTCTCTTCTCTTTCCCTACCATTTTCTTATAGAAAGATTTGAACCTCTTAGGCTGGAGGTAATCCTCAATGATGTATGGTTGGAACCATGATGGCCAATGAAGTATTCTTTCAGGATATGAGAATAAATTCTTCAGATGCTCTTCCCTTTCTTTCTGCTTTACATGCTTAATCTAACAATTTTGTTCCTTGCACCTAATTAACAGGACCTGTGGGATGTCTTTTAGGCAAACAAGATCCCAACCTTGATCATCAAGCATGATTTTCCTCTGCAACTCTTGGTTAGAGGTTTTAAGGAATTGGCGATCAAACTATTATTTTAACATTGCTATATTGGGAATTTCTTTTATCGATATGTTGTTGAATGTCGCTTGTGCATCTTTATTCAATGTAATGATTTCACTTTTCATGCAATGGTTAATAATTCTCGTCAATGGTTCAATGAAAACTGGTAATAATTCTCACTTGTGTCACTTTTCATAATGTGAGCAGGGGGATAATTCAATGTAATGATTCCACTTTTCATGCAATCGTCAGGTGATTGATACCCCAATGGTAATGACAGTATAGGGGATGGTTTACCTTATCTGCTTCTGTTGGGAACATGGGTTCATGTAGCTTTATATTGCCTGATTGAATGAGCCCTAATAGAATTGGTACTACTTTCACATTAGAATATTGATATTTTAGCTCTGGGATCTCCCTTTTCTTTGGATATCTGTCATTATCACCAGTTTTGGTCTTAGTGGCCTTGATAGAAATGTTTGATTTGCCTTTTTCTAGTTCTTTCTTCTTAAGCCAAAAGATGCTTTCTTTCTGCTTATCATACCTAACTTTATTTTTTCCAGAGGTTTGGGGAAGTGGTCGTGAGTGGGCGTCCCTAGGGCCAAAGAGGACAATAGTACATGAGTGCCCCGCTCATGTGTACATGAGTGCCCCGTGTTGGGAGTACAGGACGGGCCCGCCGTTGCGCCATGGTTGTGTATGTGTGTGTAGCCAAATCCTTGAGGTCTAGGGAAGTAGCCGTGAGTGGGCGTCCCTGGGGCCAAAGAGGACAATAGTACATGAGTGCCCTGCTCGTGTGTACATGAGTGCCCCATGTTGGGAGTACAGGATGGGCCCGCCGCTGCACCATGGTTGTGTATGTGTGTGTGGACAAATCCTTGAGGTTTGGGGAAGTGGCCCATGAGTGGGCGTCCCTAGGGCCAAAGAGGACAACAGTACATGAGTGCCCCATTTTGGGCGGGTGCACGTGACGGGCCTGGTATCGGGACAGAACCGTGAGGTCGACGGGGTGTTAGTCCCTAGGGCCAAAGCGGACAATAGTGCACTAGAGCCCCGGGTTGTTACAATATATTATATTGGGGATGGATTGGCTAGCTAAGCATGAAGCCAAGATAAATTGCAAGACCAAATAGGTGATCTTAAAGACTCCAGATGACATAGATATCACTAAGCTGATTTCTGCTATGAGAGCTCTCAATTTAATGCGGAAGGGGCATGAAGCTTATTTGATTTTCGCCGTAGATGTGCACTGTGAGCACAGATCAGTGGAGGATATCTCAGTTGTGAGAGACTTTCCAGATGTGTTTACAGGAGAACTATCTGGATTACCTCCTAAGCGGGAAGTCGAGTTCACTATTGACCTTCAGCCTGAGGTAGAGCCCGTATCCAAAGCACTGTACAGAATGGCACCAGTGGAACTGGCTGAATTGAAGGTGTAGTTGCAAGAGTTGATGGATAAGGGATTTATCCGCC
>JAYJMB010005132.1:0-12280 GCA_036873735.1 Pouteria campechiana | reverse complement strand
GGTGTGACGCGTTTTAAAACCGTGCGGGCGTGTGCCCAAAGCGGACAATATCACACTGGAGCCCCGGGTTGTTACAGCTGAAGTGATTAAGCTCTTGGATGCAGGTATTATCTACCCAATTTCTGACAGCAAATGGGTAAGTCCAGTTCATGTGGTACCAAAAAAATTTGGAATTTCTATTGTTAAGAATTATAATAATGAGTTGGTGCTAATAAGAATGACTACAGGATGGCGGATGTGCATAGATTACAAAAAACTAAATGCAACCACAAGAAAGGATCATTTTTCTCTCACTTTCATTGATGAAATGCTTGAATGATTGGCAGGTCATGCTTACTATTGTTTTATATATAGTTTTTTAGGTTACAATGTTAGGTTTGCATTACTCTAGAAGACCAAGAAAAGACAACCTTAATCTACCCATTTGAAACTTTTGCTTATCGGAGGATGCCTTTTGGTTTGTGCAATGCCCCTGCAACCTTTCAGAGGTGTATAATGTCTATTTTTTTGATATGATTGAAAGGTTTATAGAGGTTCACATGGATGATTTTTCTGTGTTTAATGTTCATTTGATGAGTGCCTAAATAACTTGACATTGGTGCTTGAAAGGTGTGTTAAAATGAATTTGACATTAAGTTGGGAGGGAACATATTATTTCAGGTAGAGGCATTGAAGTTGATAAGGCAAAGATTGATGTGATTGCCAAATTGCCTCCCCCCACTTCGGTCAAGGAAGTGAGGAGTTTTCTGGGTCATGTAGGTTTCTATAGATGGTTCATAAAAGACTTTTCAAAAATTTCTAAACCATTGTATAACTTGCTAGCTAAAGATGTGACTTTCTATTTTAATGAGGAGTGCCTTGTTGTTTTCAATACCTTGAAAGAAAAACTGACTTCTGTTCTAATTTTAGCAGTTCCTGATTGGTTCATTCCTTTTGAGCTCATGTGTAATGCATCTGACTTTGCTATTGGTGTTGTCTTAGGACAAAGAATAGATAAATTACCTCATGTGTTTCATAATGCAGCTAGAACTTTGAATAAAGCACAATTAAATTATTCTACCACTGAAAAAGATTTGCGTTGGAAAAGTTTTGCTCATATTTGATTGGTTCAAAATAATTGTTTATTCTGATCATACTGTATTAAAATATTTGCTGACTAAGAAAGATTCCAAGCCTAGATTAATCAGGTGGATAATATTGCTACAAGAATTTAATCTAACAATCAAGGATAAGAAGGCAGTGAAAATGTTGTAGTCAATGTCTAGGTTAGTGGAAGAGACTAGTTTTGACCAGAATAAAGATAAAGAGAGCATGCCCATCAAGGAGATTTTTCCTAACGAGCAATTGTTTTATGTAAAGCAAAGTGAACCTTGGTATATTGATATTGTTAATTATTTGGTTAAGGGAGTTTTTAATCTTATGCTGAATTTGCAGGGAAGGAGGAGGTTGTTGTCTATAGCAAAACACTGCTTTTGGGATGATCTAGTTTTGTTTAAAATGTGTCCAGATCAAATCATTAGACATGGTGTACCTGAGGATGAACAACAAAGCATTTTGAAATCCATTTTTCTACTATTATGACATGCCACTCTATCATAATATATATCAAGGACAATTTAATATAATTATGCATCACTTGAGATCTTTAAATACAAATATACAATGACATATAAAATTCTAATAAAAATTATTTTATTATAACAATATGGTCTTCAATATTGGCTCACTAATCCCAAACCTCAGTTAGGAATCTTCATCTGGCTGGTCACCTAAAAAAATTAAACAAGAAGACATGAGTCTGGGCAACTTAGTAAGGAGGCAAATGTCATAAACAATAGTTAATCCACAATTAGCACATTTCATATCCAATAATCGATACTCATCATTATAAATAATAAAAAATGAATATATACTCATCAATAAATACCACATAAAGAAATCCATATTATTTTACATCGAACAAATCTTTAAATTTAATATACAACAAAGGGATCATCTCTTCCCTCATATTAAGCATTCACACTAAGCCAAACATTGATTTTTAATAAAACATGGGATATCCACTACACCCAACCAAAATATACATGCCTAAATTCATACAAATGTGCTAATCCCCATGCATTTAATAAACATGCCCCGATTTCAAACAATTGGGATATACATTAACCTTATCCATTCAATTAGAACAAATGCCTACTTACCTCAGGCCTCTGGCTCCAAGCCATTCCTCAAGTTTTATGCTTTTTCATCCTTCTCAAATCATTCTGTATAAGGCAATAATCCTAATCATTCATAATTGAAACTCTCAAGTCATTTTAATCTAATGAATTCTCATTTCTTGATATTATGAGTGCTTAACCTTTACCACAATGCCAATTATAGCCATTAATTCTATATCAAATCATTAACACTCTATTAAATTCATTAGGGTTTACAAAATGCTTTTATTTCTAGTAACAATTCCTTACCATATAACAGGAATCATACTTAAATAGCTTGGAATTTATTTAATTAAGCCATGAATACAACTAATTCAGGCTTACATAGCCCAAACCCAAAAACTGTCTTTAATTTCAACTAGGGTATAATAAATTATTCAATTCCCCTGGTCCAAATCAATCCAAACAAGCCTCAAAATATTATAAATATACATTAAACCTTTCTCCCATGATAATTTCACAAAATTCATGAAATTCCCTAATTTTTACTATTCATAGAAACCCTATCTTGGCAAAAAAGCATGATTTTTTCATTGTGAAAACATCAAAAATTAGGTGCTTGAGTGATTACTCATCTGAATCATCATGTTCCCTAGCTAATCAAGCAAAGAATTTAGCTAAACAGGGTCTAGGAAGATGAGCATGATGTTAGGGAAGAAGAACGGAACAGAAAATGAAAAACTAAATGGATTTCAAGCTCAAAAGGTCAAATTTTATGGGTACTCTGGCATACCAGTGAACCCTTGCCCCAGTAGAGAAAAGCCTTGCCGTGGCAAGGTCTTGTTGGATGGTCAAAATGTGCATTTTTGGAGCCTTGTCACGGCAGAAGATGACCTTACCACTACAGAAAAATTGCCTTGTTGTGGCAAGGTCTTGCTGGATGTCAAAAGAAAACATATTTTCTAGAGGCTTGCCACAGCAGAAAATGGCCTTGCTATGGCAAAAAAATTGTGTTGTCGTGGCAAGGTCTTGCTGGATGCCAAAAACTTGATTTTTTTGGAGCCTTGTTACGATAGAGAAAAGCCTTGCCACCAAAAGACAACATATTTTCTAGAGGCTTGCTATAGCAAAAAATGGCCTTGCCATGATAGAAAATTGTCTTGCCATGGCAAGGTCTTGTTGGATGCCAAAAACTAATTTTTTTGGAGCCTTGCTGCGACAGATAAAAGCCTTGTCGGGGCAAGGGAATTTCATCCCAAAATAGCATTAGTAATTTGATCATAACTTTTCCATACGATGTCCAAATAACTTAATTTTTTAGGACATTGGAAAGATAACTTCAAGGGATACAACTTTCATGTTAATAACATTTCGCAAATCAGCCCCCAAATATATTAAAATTTTTAATAAAGTTGGCCTATCTTATTCATCTTGTTATTTTTTAGTCATATTGAATAGCTTTGGTGTATTAGTCATAACTTCTTCATACGATATTGGAATTGAGTGATTTTTCTTCCATTGGATAGATAATTTCATGAACTTTAATGTTGATCACTCTTTCAAATTAGTCTATTATATATATATATCAAAATTTAATTACAATGATCCATTTTTCAAATTCAGCATTTTCACTTATGAAAGTCACCATAGCCCCCTTTTAAATAAAACATTTCAAATCTCCCAATAATTACTTTTCACACATTAGATACATGGAATGAATTATGTTCATACCATTCACTACCTCATTTGAGGTCAATTATCAAAAATCACCTATTTAGTTGTTTTTAACCAAAGTTTCTGCTATAAGTGACACCATAGGCTTTGGTTCATGTCACTCCATTCAGTGTTCCATAGCAATTTCTTTATAAAATATTGTGTATCACCTCAATTCCTCACTTTACTAAAATGCAAAAAAATTCCCCCCAAATTTCAATACCACTGGTGTTACAAAAGGCTACAAAGTTGTGTTTGAACCTCAATCTTCTCCTGTATTAGATAAATATCCATAAGTTATAGTATATGGTAAAAGACATGGAAATATATATTTAGTTAATCTTTTAGATATTCAAGTTAAGTGTCTTGTTTTGAATGACAATGAACCCATTTTGTAGCATAGAAGGCTAGGACATGCTAACAAAAATCTGATTGAAAGATTATATAATAAAGATCTAGTTGTCTGCTTGCCAAAACTCAAATTTGATAGTAAATTATGTGATGCTTGCATGAAGGTAAGCAAGTAAAAGAATCTTTCAAATCAAATAAAGAATTATACACAACCAAACCCCTTTAGTTGCTACATATGGATTTAGTTGGACCAACAAGGACAAGAAGCCTTGAAGGGAAACATTATGCATATGTCATTGTGGATGATTATAGCAGATTTACCTAGGTAATGTTTCTAGCATCCAAAAATGAAGCATTTTCATTCTTTGAAGTATTTTCCAAACATGTATAGAATGAACAAAGCTCTCATATTGTTGTCATACGAAGTGATCATGGTAGAGAATTTGAAAACTCATAGATTCACTAATTTCTATGAAAACAAATAAATTCTTCAAACATTCTCTACACTAAGAATACCCAAAAAAATAAAGTAGCTAAAAGGAAGAACAGATCATTATAAGAGATTACAAGGAAAATTTGAGTGAATACAGCAACCCACAGTATTTTTAGGCTGAAGTAATGAACATGGCATGTTATATTATTAATATATTCTTTGCTAGATCCATACTCAACAAAACTCCATTTGAATTATACTATGGTAAGAAACCAAATATTTCATATTTTCATACATCTGGTTGTAAATGTTTATTCTTAACAATGGCAAAGAAAACCTTAGAAAATTTGATAATAGATCTGATTAAGGTATATTTCAAGGTTATTCCATTATTAGTAAAGCATTTAGAGTGTATAACATGAGACTTAAGATTGTAGAGGAATTTGTCCATGTTAAATTTGATGAACATACTAACTCTATAAAATGAAATATTGATTTTGATGATGAGACAGATAATCTTCCAACAAATATAGAGAAATTAAGATTACAAGATAATCAAGAAGAAGCTCCACTATCAAAGACAACAATTAATAAAGCTGAACCATCCACAACAAAGGTAAATGAGGAAGGTAACTCATCTCTTCTCAAAGATTAGAGGTTTATGCATGCTCATCCTAAAAACCAAATAATTGGTGATGTGTTTGATAAAGTTAGAACTAGATCATCCTATCACCAAATATGTGACAATTTTGCTTTTATTTCTCAATTAGAACCAACTTGCATAAACCAAGCATTAGAAGATGAAAATTGGATTTTAGCTATGCAAGAAGAATTGGATCAATTTAAAAGAAATGACGTGTGGACTACTGTTCCAAGATCAAACCGTCAATCTATTATAGGAACAAAATGGTTCTTCAGTAACAAACTAGATGAATCAGGAACTATGGTGAGAAATAAGGCAAGACTAGTTGCAAAGGGGTCTTGTTAAGAAGAAGGTATTGATTTTGAAGAGTCATATGCCCTAGTTGTAAGGATTGAAGCCTTTAGAATACTTCTCGCAATGCACCATATATGGATTTCAAACTATATCAAATGAATGTAAAAAGTACATTCTTGAATAGTTTCATTAATGAAGAGGTATATGTGGAACAACCCCCTCGGTTTGAAGATCCTCATTATACAAATCATGTATTCAAACTCAATAAAGCTCTCTATAGTTTGTAATAGGCTCCTAAAGCTTGATATGAGAGGCTAAACAAATTTATGATTGAAAAAGGTTTTTCAAGGGGCAAAGCGGATACTACTGTCTTCATTAAGCATGCAAAGAAAGACATTCTTATAGTCCAAATTTATGTTGACGGCATAGTATTTGGTGCAACTAATGAAAATCTTTGTTAAGAATTTTCTAAGACTATGCAAGGAGAATTTGAAATGAGCTTGATGGGTAAACTCAATTTCTTTTTGAGACTATAAATCAAATAAGAGAAAGAAGGAATCTTCATTCACCAAGTCAAGTATACAAAAGAACTTTTAAACAAATTCAATATTGAAGATGGTAAAAGATATAAAATGCCAATAAATACTTCAATAAAGATGGATAAAAATGAAAGAGGTAAATCAGTATGTAGTAAACTCTATAAAAACATGATAGGATTATTATTATATTTAGTTGTAAATAGACCGGATATAATGTTTAGCGTCTACATGTGTGCTAGATTTTAGTCAAATGCCAAAGAGTCACATGTAATTATTGTAAAAAGAATCTTGAGATATCTATTAGACACACCAAACCTTGGTTTGTGGTATCCAAAAGGCTCTGATTTAAATTTAATAGAGTACTTAGATGGAAATTTTGCTGGATATAAAGTAAATAGAAAAAGTACTTCAGGATAGTGTCAAATTCTGGGAAGCATGATCATATCATAGTTTTTCAAGGAATAGATATCTGTGGCATCATCAACTGCTGAAGTAGAATATGTCATAGTTGGTAGTTGCTGTGCACCGGTTCTTTAGATGAAGTAGCAATTAAATGATTTTGGTCTTAACTTTGTTGATATCCCTAAAGATGTGATAACACTAGTGGTATAAGTCTAACCAAGAATCCAATTTTGTATTCTAGAAGAAAACTTATAGAAATTAGGCATCACTTTATCAGAGATCATGTTCAAAATCATAATATATGTTTAGAATTTGTACCTACTGAAAATCTATTAGCAGACATCTTTACTAAACCCTTTTCAGAAGATAGATTCATTAAATTAAGAAGAGAATTAGGTGTTTTAGATCCAAATGCTTAAGTTGAAAATTAATAAAACGTCTATAAGGTGGAAAATGTGTCCCTTACTGATAACTTTGATGAAAAAAAGCTCAAAAAGAACAAATCTGAAAATTCATAAATTTTGGATACTTCGAAACAACTTTTGGACCCTCCGATGATGGGCTATAATGCCTTTGAAAAATTCCATGTCTCAAAAATAAAACTCCAAAACCTCCAAAAATCATTTTGTAGCCTCTGATAGATCATGTCACCTCCAAAGTAAAGCTTCAGAGTCATCAAACCATCATGATCATTGCCTCTGAAGATCACATACCTTATCTTTGGAGCCTCTATAACATCTTTTGGAGAAGTTAAAATTCTGAAACTCTATTTAACTGTTCGGAGACCTCCAAAAACCTAAAACCCTTTTCCCTAAAGCATCTGAAACATCCCTTCAGAGAAACTCGTCAACTTCTTGTTGGATTCAAACTCCTATGTTCAAGCAACTCTTCCATCATATCTTCTCCATCAACTTTTAAATCCCCACTTCTTTATACTACAATGGTAAGAACATAAACAACTAATTCAAGCATCAGAAGTAAGTAAAGGGATGAAGCCTTAGAGACAGGTCTCTCTAAAAGTGTAAGGCGTGAGGCTGACACAGTTAAGGTAATCTTACTTAACAAAGAAAATGCCTACTCTAGATATCTTGAAAAGTATAAAAGTATGAAAATCGTCAACAGTAGAGCATTTAATTTTGAGGTATTCAGAGAAAGAGGAATGAACATGGAAGTATATGAGTGGTTTCAATTCCAAGGTTGGATTGACTTTTTGAGTTGTAAAGAGCCATGTTATCCTAGAATGGTGAAGGCTCTAATCAATAATATGAACTCAAGTACATAGAAATCATGGATAGGAGAGATTGAGATAATCCTAACCCCTGATAATTTGAGAAGAATCCTCAACCTCCTTGAAATTGAAGAAGAACATATTGAGTGTCCATCAATCAGAGTAAAATTATTCTCAGATCTATCAGGAGTTGAAATAGATGCAAAGGAAAACTACTTACGTGCTAGTCATTTGAGCTTGGATTACAAATTGGCATACACAATGGTGATAAATAATGTGTATCCAAGGATAGGAGCCACACATTCAATTTCAAAGAAAGATGCAAAAGTGTTATGGACTTTGAAAAACAAAAACAAAATAAACCTTGCACAAATCATAGTGGATGATCTATATCTAGGGAAATCTATTACAAGATTTCCACTGAGATGATCTTCACAAGAATTCTCGGAGATGTAGGAGTAAATTTGACTAGAGAGAAGATAGAAGAGTCTAAATACTCAGACATCGTTGATGAAAGAACCTTAAAAAGAATGAGTTTTAAGAGGACATCACAATGCTGGATCAGTAAAAAACCAAGAAAAACTGAACAACTAAAGAGATTAGATCAGAAGAACAAGAATTAGAAAGCCTTAAAAGATAGGAGACCTTTGAAATAAGAGAAGAAGTCCCTAGAGAACATCTAGGAAGTGTCAGAGTACAAGGGCTAGAAGAATTATTAAGAGAAGAAAATGAAACAGTAACAGCAGGCACCACTTCATTCACACCCATCAAATCTCCATCACCCATAAGACTCACTTTCTCTCATCAACCAACCACACCAACCACTTCATCAATCCCCACCACACAACCTATCCCACTTAACCTAGAAGATAGATTGATTCATATTGAACATTTTCTGCCTACTCTAGCTTTTCAAATGAATAAGATTGATCAATGGCTTGACTCTCTACAATCTCTAGCAAAGTCATTCAGAAGTCAAGCTTATCACCCTGATTTCTCTCCACCTCCAAATCATTTCTCCTCACCTCTAGATCACTTCTCTCCAATTAGAACCAACCATCCCATCATAGTGATGTCTTGCCTCTCATACTCACCTCCTCATTCATCATCTTCTACAATTCTAGAGGTTACTCAACCTAAGAGTGAATCTATTGAAATTGCTTCTTCCCCTCCTCCAACACAGCCTCCATCAATTCCCAATACTGAGGTCTTCTCTAATATGCCTGAGGATTACCTTACTAATCCTCATAGAGCTATTGTTCGACATGGGAAGTATCACATCATTGTTCCTCTTCCTCAGATGTATTTTATCTAAAATCTAGGACCATGTGATGATCTGGGCTTTATTGAAAAGGACCTCTATCTATTAGGAGAACTCCTTCCAAAATGAATTGAATAAATTCCTCTAGAATGAAACTTCCCTTCAATTCGTATAAAATGGAAAAGAACTCCACCTCCTCCACAATGTCCTCCAAAATCAACTTTTGATAATCCTGAAATTCTTATTCGTATTGAAAATCCAATTAGAATGACATTTTTTGATTTTAGGAGTATGTCAAAAATCAACTCGGAAATTGCTCAGATGTTTCTTTCTCAGTCCATCATTTTACTCATCAAGAGTATGTGTTTTCTAAACTTCAAGATCCTAACATTCTTCATAGGATTCAACTTCTTCCTGATCTACCATTGACTCCAAAGGGCCGCAAAATCTAAATTCCTGATAAAGAGTCAACTCTTCAAACATACACTGAGAAATTTCTTCAAATGCTCCTAGCATTAAGGCCTTCCAAAACTACATTTCCATCTCTCTCATGTCCTAATCAACTCTTTCTTATCAATAAGGAAGAATTCTCATTCTATGAATCTGCTAATCTAGAGGTAATAGTTGATAATCTTTCTCTTCCATATCCTCAGCTATCTGATCCTTCTCTTCAACAAAGGATAAGGATGATCCACTCTCAACTAGCCATTTTACCAAAACTAAAAGCTTCACCACCACCTTCTACCAAACCCAAAACCAGAAAACCTCTTGCAATTCCAAAATAAAAACCATCATCATCCACACCTTCATCTCAGCCAGCCTCCTCCAAATCCAAGAGAAAGCCAAGGATTCCACCTCCAAAGGAACGCAAAAAGGCTCCTCTCCCATAATAACCATGTGCCATTAAGAGTCCACAACTAGAATGAATGTCAATCCAAAAGCTCTCTTAAAAGGGTCTCCTATAGTTTTTCCTTAGTTACTAGATCCACAATTTATAGAACATATTGATTTCATTTATGTTTCTAATTCTAGACCAATCACATACACCCATGAACCTTCTTAAGCAATCCCAAAGGATCCATTTTTCATTCCACCTCCTCCAAAAAGACCCAAGTCATCTCCCAAACCAACCAAGCCCTCTTTTACACCATCATCCTCTCAACCCAAGCCTCCTCTTCCTCCACACAAAGATTCTTTTTCTAAAACCTATAAAAGTAAACCCAAACCATCCTATTGATCTTGCTGCCCTTGCAAAATTTTCTTTCTAATGTATATTTCTCATGTACTATGTATTTTCTATAAAAGAATTCTATATGTATGAAATTTTGATCATGTTCTGTAATTGAAAAATTTTTTGTTCCTGACAAGTTACGTATGTATACATTTTGATCAATGAAAGGGTATAAAATCTTCATTTTGTTTCTTTCCACCTTTCTAATTATGACAAAAAGGGGGAGAAAATATACTGAATGTATGAAATTTTTTATAATGTACTAAATGTATGAAACTTTTTATAATGTACTGAATGTATGAAATTTTTGTATGAAACCAAGTTGAAATTTTTTATGAAATTCAGGGGGAGTCACACTGATTTAATAGAATTTCATTGAATATCAAACACGCAAGCATTTAGTCACTTTAAATTTTCTATATTTGCATAAGTTTTGAAAGATATATCACTTAGTGTTTTGTCATCATCAAAAAGGGGGAGAATGTTAAATATACATTTTTAAAATAGCTTGATTTTGATGATAAACATTCTTAACCAAATATGTTTTGATGATGAGCAAAGCCATGAGTGAAATATTAAGGTACTAATAGTCTATTCTCAAGTGCTTGCAAAAATACTTTCAAACTAATCTATGAGAATAAAATTAATGATGATCAAAGGATGAAACTAAGTAAATGCTCAAGTATGATAAGTATATAAATAACAAATTTACTTAAAAGAAGAAAACAGAAAGTTTAAAGCTTTTAAGGAAGCTTCGGAGCAACCTTTCAAGATCACAAAGTTACAAAGTATTGGACTCAACAAAAATGCATCGGATCCAAGCAAAGGCATTTTGGAGCTACTAAAGCACTTTGGAGAAAGAAAGAAATAACATCAGAGTGTTGCTACTACTTCAAAGTCATAAGCTCAAATACTTTGAAGTCTTTGAATAGACTTCGGAGTCACAAGCTTATAAGCTTCGGAGTTAAGTCAATTACTTCAAAGTCAATCAAGCTGATTTGGAGTTACGAACTCAACGTCTTCAGAGATAGTTAAAGCTCTTTGGAGTTGACAAGGAATTTTGGAGATAATGACATTTTGCCTTTGTAGTTAACAGACCAAAAACTCATCAATGAATGTGACTCATCATTGTCAGAATTAGTCCTTCAGAGTCATAGAACACTTACTTTGGAGACAAACCAGAACTTTAGAGTCAGCATCAATTCATCCGATGCAAGTTGCTCTTGTCGCACCACTTTGGAGCCTCCAAAGCACATCTTTGGTGCATCCAAAATGATGATGACTTGTGCATATTACTTAGAAGCTTGGAGGATCTAAAGTTAATTCATAGACTCCAAAACATTGTTGAAAATACAGCAGTCTTAAATTCGAACATTTCTCAACATTTAATGATTCCTACCTACTACAGTAGAGAAAGTAAGAGATCTCAAATATAAAATGAGTAAAGTGAGATCAAAGAATACAATAGTTTTACATTAAAAAAACAAGAGAGAGCATTTACTAAGTCTTTAAGGCTTTTCTTCCAAGATTTTAGCTCCGCTACAGTTCATTCAAAGAAGCATTCAAAGTCACTCATTCATTCAACAACTTTTGGAGATCTGAATCCTAATGCATTTATTGTCATATTATTAGTGTTTATTGCTTTCAAACTTAGTACAAAATTAGTCTATTAGAGGTATCAATATTTGTACACTTTTATTTCTACATATGACTGCAAGTTTGAGAACCTGCATCTGTGTAGTGAAAGTAAGTAGGATACTTGCTGAATATTCATGTAAAAAGTTTTTGATGAATTTGGAAAACTAGTAAGTTATTAGTGAGCTTGTAAAACCAACAAGTGTTAGTGGAACCTGAGTTTAGTAGAAAAGGCTAACTCAAAGAAGTGAAGTAGGAACCCAAGTGAAGGACCAAACCACTATAAAAATACTAGTATAAGTGTATTGTATTATCAATCTTTTCTTCAGCTTTGCACTTCAATCTTTATTTAGCCAAAAATCTTAAAGACTCAATTCACACCCCCCCCCCC
>JAYJMB010005131.1:2047-55437 GCA_036873735.1 Pouteria campechiana | reverse complement strand
CCAGCATATCTCCTTAAATAGGTCTTCTCAAAAATCTAACTGTTGGAGAAGATGGGTTCCATTGAATGTAGAGAACAGAGGTAGATGAGCAGCATTAATGTAGAATAACATTTGAGGTTTTTCTCCTATTAGAATGCATTGTCTTTTGATTGGCTCTTCATTTATTAAAAAGTCTGTAACCTTGTTCTAGACAGAAAAGGAGACAATTGCACCAAAGTGGAAAGCTTTTTTGTAGAGAATTAAATCTCTAACACATTTGAAAATAATAATTTTTACTGTAGCATCATCACTGTAGCAGATCACTGTAGCACCGCTTTGTCTGAAGTAAGTGGCAGACAAATTAGCTAGCTTTGTCTGCCGATTACTTTAGTAGATCACTGTAGCAGATCATTGTAGAACTTTAGTTATTACTTCATCTACTATAGCAAGTTACTATAGTATATTACTATAGCGGATTACTGCAGAAAATTCACTCGCTACTTCGTCTGATGCTTCTACTTTGTCTGATGCTTTTGCTTTATCTGATGCTTTTACTTCATTTGATGCTTCTGCTTTGTCTGCTAGTTACTGTAGCAAATTCACCTTTAGCTTCATTTGATGCTTCTGCTTCATCTGCTAATTCGAGCTTCATTTTCCACTTCATTTGTTACTTCAAACTTCATCTTCCAATCTACTGCTTTGATTTAGACTAACTTTATCTTTCACTTTGTCTTATACTTCATCTTAGACAAACCAATTCATCTACCACTGTAGCAACACTGTAGCAAAATTACTATAACAGTGAACCTGCACTTGAAAATTTTTTCACTTTTTCCATATTATTAACTTGACATTTTTAATTATACATTTATCCACATATAATATATATAAGTTGAGTATAGAAAAATCATTTAAGCATAAATACTTTTTCATGTAAAGAATATATTCTATGAAGCACACTTATCAAAATATGTTTATCCCCACATGATTCTCACAAGTTGCAAAACATGGATAAATCACATATTGTATTTTTCATTGTAGATCACAATATAATTATCCATATGAAATTTGCGTGAGTTATAAAACATGGATATATACTTCAAATCATGATTTTGTATTTATAAGCTCATTTAAGCACTCATTCTTTTTCATTCAAGAAGATATCTCTTTAAGGCACCTTTAAAATATGATCCAAGGTATGATAAATAAGGTTGATAACAATATGGATCAATATGATTTCCCTTCTAAACTTATATCAAGATGTATATGCTTTCATAAATGATATTGCAATTGTAACAGCAGGCCTAGAGGCTTATGCATTTTGACTATCTTTTATCCCAAAGAAGGGTTCTATCAAAAATTTGGCAGAGTCTTCCTTGAAAGATAAGGGTTTCTGCACCTATACAATATTCTATATTTAATTCTCACATCATATCACTATCAAAATTAACACGACAAACACCCACACAGCCCAAAATCATAAGGTAAGCCACATTATAATGGCAAGGCATAACCAGACCTATAAGAAAAATATATAGGTATAGTCCACATAATGACATGCTAATATAACTATATCATACGTAAACAATACACCTTAAGAATTGAAACCTTTATAATTACAAATTTATACACATTAGACGTCATATCCACATATGAGTTCCAAACTCTAATTCATCCATACATCATAGAGGTTGTTCCCTACTCTTAGTCATGAGTGCCAACCCCTAGTTGGGCTCCATTTTCTGGTTGTGATAAACAACGTGAGTCTGGGCAAACTCAGTAAGTAAGCAAAGGGGAAAACTATAAGAAAATAATCAATAGGGAAGAGCATG
Source organism: Pouteria campechiana (assembly GCA_036873735.1). Classification (NCBI taxonomy): domain Eukaryota; kingdom Viridiplantae; phylum Streptophyta; class Magnoliopsida; order Ericales; family Sapotaceae; genus Pouteria; species Pouteria campechiana. The sequence continues at coordinate 53,626 of JAYJMB010005131.1, read as the reverse complement.
CTCAAATACATAGACTCAATCCAAGCAATGTATAAATTCATGGTATGCTAAATGTCATGACAATGCAACATGCACCCATGCCCACAATACCCATTTCTTCATTTCTATAACCTAACTCACCCATATCAAACATACTCTCCAAATATATCATGACCATTGAGTCATACTTGTAACGAAGATTCATGTATAATGACATCATTATAATATCCTCATCAAGGCATATATTTTATCAATGCATCATTATCAGAACTTACTAAAGACAAAGAAATCACTCTCCCCTTTTTCAATGTGTAGATGGTCCATCCTGTATCCCCGTCTAGAAGCCTGCCAAGTCCACGTCTTGTAGTGTAGGGAATTCACCACCTACACAAAATCCCACGAGTGCCCCGCCCTCATCAGTCCACAGGGATCACAATGGCTTCAACAGTACTAACCAGATCTACTGAGGAATTTAAGTGTATCAAACTCACAATTATAATTTAACATCACTTAAGTATCATGCCATGACAATCTCAATATATCATAATCACAGGCCATCAAGGCCAACATCTAGCCACATAGGCTCCATATGCCACACGGGCAACCAATTAGCCACATGGGCTATACATGCTAGATAGGCAATAAACAAGCCATATACTATACACTAAGCCACACAACATATATCATATATCTACTTATGTAACTCAATTACACGCATGTCAATAATATGCTCAACTCATCTATGCTTAACTCATGTCAAATGGCCAAAAATCAAATCACAACATAATACAATAAAAGCTTAAATTATGATATAATATGCATGCGATCAATTCCAAAAGTAAAATGGTTTTGTAATTTCAATTACATAGGATTCAAACCAAATATTGATAAAATTAGGTGCTTGTATGCTAGTACACAAGATCATGTCCAATCATGAATGAATTTAGAAAAAAACCTACTTACCTTAATTCTTCACAAATTCAGATTTCTTCCTTTTATGCCAAGCAACCAAAATAATCCAATCTTTCAATCAAATCTGAGTCCTACATTCATCATAACATGTTAAATTGTTTACATGCTACAATTATGGAAATTAATATCACTTTCATTATCACCACCTTAATCGAGTTTAATTTTAGGGTTTTCCATTCCCATTCACCAATTCAATGTTTCTACACTTTATACATCATCTTTTAAGATAATAACCATTCAATTTCTCATGTTTCTCAATTTATAGTTTGTTAATTTCATGGATTTGCAAATCAACCCCTAACTTTTGCATAATTATCTTTCCATTGATAAATTCTCATACGTGATTCAGTCAGGTTTTCATATGATTCTGCTTCATTATTGACATGATTAAATAAATTAATTATCAATAATAATTCATAACATGTTCCGCATGATCTTTATAAAGTAAATAGCCCTTAACTTCATGATTTTCAATTTAATCTTTCATACAAATATAAATCTACATTAATTTTATCATATATAAAACACAAATCATTGTTAAATTCATGAATTACATTCACCACATCTTCAACTACGTAAATAGCCCTATTTTTCACATATTTCATGAAAATAATTAGGTTTTTCCATTATAATATTCAACCTCATTAATTTTACATGAAAATCACACCCTGAACAACTCAATTTATATCCTTTTTCTAGGGTCCAATATTACCCACGATTTTGATCTTCAATATAACCCCATTTGCACAAATCTCTAATTAATTTCCCCCCAACATCATAAAGCTCTTGTAAATCATGATTTTCCATGCTAAAGTAAATCAAAAAAATCAGATTTAAACTCACCTTTCATGTTGGAATAACAAACATATTGCTGCCCACTTGATACATTAATTACTTGATGGAAACCTTGCTGCCCACTTGGACTAGATGAAGGAGAAATTATTGAATAATGAGTATAGTTTCTGATTGGTGTTGAGATGGAGGAAGGAAGAAAGTTGTTTTCATTGAAAGAAGGGAGAAGGAGGCTATTGATGTTGAGAAGGTGGGGAGAAGGGGGAGAAGGAGGCATGAGTTCTATGGGAGAGCAATTAGGGTTCTCATACTATTCACCCAATGGGTGAAGTTTTCTAACTAATTCATTTTCTTATTTTCTTCCACACACTCATATGTCTACCCTATTTCCTCAATATAAGTCGTGGGATGAGTATTACATCATGAGATGATCAATTTAAGCCCAATATTGGATAGCAAAATATATCAACTGCATAACTTTAAGTCTCAACCATGAAACACCTTATTCTTCACTACATAATGATTTTACATTAGATTTTAAAATTAATTTATATTAGAATTTGGATAGCTATAACATGCATAATATAATTATGTTCATCTTTCAATAATTCACTAACCTATAGACATGATTAACATAACTTTCTGTAATCAATAATAATCAAAATTAGGCAGCAACTAAATTATCAACTTACTTCTAATTTGGACGGTAATATACTAATTAATACGCCATAATCCATGTCCCATATAAACTGAATTTTTTGTATAATTAAATCGTCACATTAAATAGCTATATAAGCACTTTTAATCATACCTAAATTGGGTAGCAATCTGATCATCAATTAACATTCAAGATTTCCATAAAAATCCAATTTTAACTAAATACACATTATTGTAACAAATGTCAGTTGTCTCAAATATTTGGCACATATGGGGGCTAATTCATCAACATTGGTAAACACAAAAGTTGTAGCCTTTGTTGTGAATTTTCCAATGAATCAAAAATCACTAAATTCTAATTTCTTAAGAAAATGTTATAGCAAAAATACTACAACCATCTCCAATCCAAGTGGAGTCACTTTGTGGACTCACAGCTAAAATTATAAGCATAATTAGGAAATATGGTCAACATGAAAGTTGTAGTCCTTGAAATTATCTGAAAATTTGTAAAAAATCACCCAATTCCAAGTTCTTACAAAGAAGTTATGGTCACAATATTAAAACTGCTCTAGAAGAATGAAAATTCCAAAAATCATATTAAATTTTCTAATTTTACATCATTAATCACCAAGTTTAAACATCATGCTAATCACCATTAATCATGCTAAAATTAAACAGTAATTTAACACCAATCAATGCACAAAAATTCAACAAAATATAACTCATGTTTCATGTAACAATTTGGTAGCAAGTTGATTTATTTTGTCTACATCAATTGAGTATCAATTTGACATGATTTCCTAACAATCCTCATGATAGAAAAATAGCATCATTATTTCATAATAAAATTATTCATTACATCAAATCCTGGGATATTATATTTATTATAATGACCTAGCACTCTAGTGCATATTGTCCACTTTGCCTAGTGCATCCTTAACAGGAACCTCACTGGCCTCATAGATTTGTCCCTTCAAGGGCCACGCCCCTTTGGGCCCATCCCGCCAACTGCCTCAAAATGGTTGACACCTTTACAACCAAGCTTCACATATTTAGCTCAGGACTCCCTCCCTGACCCCGGCGATGTGGGATCTCACATTCACCCCTCCTTAAGGCTGTCATGTTCTCATGGCATACACTCCTATAGACTATTGGGAGTCGACTCTAATACTAACTATAATAACCTGGTGCTCTAGTGCATATTATCCTCTTTGACTAGTTCATCCTTACTAGAAACTTCATTGGCCTCATAGATTTGTCCCTTTAAGGGCCATGTCCCTCCGGGCCTGTCTCGCCACCCGCCCCAACATAGGTGACACCTTTGCAACCAAGCCTCGCTTATTTAGCCCAGGACTCCCTCCCTTACTCGGGCAATGAGGGATCTCATACCAATATAGCAAGCATATTTCAAGTATATCTTTCTACATTCTAAGCTTTCTATACTAAAAGCATCATTAGCATAAATCAAGTCTTAATACAAGTTTTATTGTCACCAAAATCATACAATAATTCCAACCTTCTTCCCCTTTTTGATGATGACAAAACTTGAAGACTTATAACATTTAAAGGACATGCTAACGAGCTAATAGAAAACTCCCCTATCTAATTGGAATCTGTAATCCTATAGAGTTTGATAAAGATAGGTCATGACATATGATTCTATTCTTCTCTTAGGTGTAAGTCATGACAAGCGTCCTTACTAATACCATCCCAATTTCTTAAACAAGTCTTTCTATATTTTTCTTTTCCTTTTTGTTTGCATCAAAAAGGTGTATGAAATGAATGAGATATGTCTCCCCTTTAATAACTAGAAGATAGCATGGTATGGGATCAATACTTTCATATGAAATATTCTGCTATCCTTTTTATCAAAGCACATAGAGGAGAAACATATAAAGCATATTTCATTCTTCCCTAATTCTTCTTTTGTTCCAAACTGTCCCCCTTTTGTATTAAGGTTATGACTCACACATCTACATATTTATCCCCCTGTCTTGTTGGGTTCCTAAAAAGTTCACAACCATATATAGATCTTGGTCCTATACAAAGCATAACTATGAGCATGAGATTTAATTAGTTTTCAGTCATATAAAGGATAAATTCATGTCATGAGCAACATCCAAATTGCAATTGGTGTTTTAAAGATATACAAATAGTTTTCAAGCATGCATCAATTCATATATCATTTCAAGGATGCATTAGAATCATAATTCTCAATTAAACACAATGGACACCTAACTGACAGTCATATTTAAAAAAGAAATCATAAGAAACTTTGCCACATCTTCTTAAGAATGAAAATACCAAGTTTAAATCATATAGGTTAACAAACACACATCATTTCAATTATTCAATAGTTATGAAATGACAATGCATGATCCTAATTGTTGTATTTGTTTTTCTCATTAGTTTGTAGTTTCTTGATGTTGTTCAATGATGGCAACACTAAATTTTTCTTAATTTAGATTGTGATTTCTATCATTTTGATCATTAGGTGATGTTTTATACAATCTAAGTTTCTTATGTTCCTTTCTTAAGATGGTAGACTGAGAAATATAATTATGAAGGTAATCTCTATTTGTGCCTTTTAAATTCATCTATTGCTTTCTACAGACGAATCAGTAGATGAAGTCAATTCGTCTATTATGAAGAAACCTTGTCTACGCTATCAAGAGTTGCTTGCAACTTACAATAAACAAACCAACAAATAATGCTACTGCATTTGGTGAATAGTGAAAAGAGAACTTCATTTGTTATTTATCATAGACAAACTAGAAGACAAAGCGCTTCACATCTTCAAAGAAAGGTACTCAATGTTTCTCATATCTTTTCATAGCACACCTTTATATCATATACATGTGAATTGAATATTTCTCAACTTTCTCAAGTTCCTTTAATTCACATGCTTAGAAATGAGCAACTTTTTAGGTATATCTTCAGGAATTCTGATCTCTTCTAACCTAAACTTTTGATCATTAAAAGTAATTAAATTTGAGTCCCCTTATTTTTGCCTACATAATGCCTTGGAAAGTGGGGCATTACAAAGTGGTATCAGCACATGTATGTCTGATATGCAAAAGAATAGTTGAGATAAGTCCTAGAACTATAATGGTAAGAGTGTTGGAAGTCAATGATAGAATGACATGCATAGTTTTAGTTTACATGGAGGAACATCAGTATAACATGCAATTTGAATTTTTATATTGATAAGTTAACTTGATATCTTAATATCATGATGTTATATGATCTGATACTCTTCTTTATATAGTCATGGCACCAAGGAAGAGAATGGACAAAGGTAAAGCCCCCATGATGGAGGAGGAGTCGCCAAGAAGAACTACCCTGACTCGAGCAATGAGGGTTATTATTAGGGAAACTCAAGCAGAAGACTCCAGGGCAAATGAAATGTCAGGGTTGAGCCAAAATGAAGTTGAAGGAGGGGTGGTTGAACCTAAGGAAGGCTAAGGGGCAGAACCTGCCAAAGTAGATAGGTCGGGCACTACAATTCCTGATGTTGATGCAGTTCCACGTATACCGCCTCCACCAATGACTCAAGAATTTGGCACTATGATGACTATGATAGTGGGTGTTACCCAAATATTACAAGAAATAGTCCAAACCTAAAGGAGGTAGGCAGAGGAGCCTCAATCAATGGCAAGGCCGCAGACAACACTAGTAAATGTAGAAATAGAAATGGGGTAGCCATCTTCAAAATAGCCAAGAATAGGCTTAGATATGAAAGCTTTTCAAAGTATGAAACCTCCAACTTTCAAGGGACAGAGGGATTATCATATGGTAAATGAATGGTTAGCTAGTATGAAAAAATTATTTGCATATATGGAATGTTTAGAAGAGCATAAAGTATTATATGGAATTTACCAGCTGGAGGGTGAGGCAGAACAGTGGTGGCACACTGAAAAATTAACAGTAATTGCAAATGGTTTAGGAATGGCATTGACTAATTTCAAAGAGAGATTACTTCGTAGGTATGTTCCGGCTAGTGAAAAGGCTAGGCGAGCTACTGAATTCCTAACATTATTACACTGTAAGAAAACTGTAGAAGAATATGATGGAAAATTTAGATCTTTGGCACAATTTGTGCCATGGGCTCAAATGGATTTACCTGAAACAACATAGAAATTTTAGGAAGGTCTACGATTAGATATCTTGAAGAACCTAGCCCCGCTCATGTTGAGTCGATATGAGGATATCTTAGAGTGTTCTCGTCTGGTAGAATGAGAAGCAGAGGAACAGTCTAAATTTAGGGAGAGGAGACACATGAAAGAAACTGAGTAGGGGCGACGAACCAGGCAGAAATTGAGCAGGGTGGTAGTACATTTTCTAAGAAAATTTGTATTTATTATAAGAAACTGAGACATTTAAAGTTTAACTATCCAGTACTATTGAAGAAATCGAGAGGAAGGCTAACTAGATCGACTCCAGGATAGATTAAAGAAATCAATCAAGGGTTGACTTAGCCACAGGATGTGGGACAACAAAAGCCACTCACTTGCTTTGCATGTGGTGAGACTGGTCATATTAGAGGGAATTGTCCTAATTAAGGAAGGAAAAAAAGTGTAACTTCCCAAGCTCCATCTCAGCCTAAACATGGAGGGGGTCAGATGCGAGGTAGAGGTCGAGGACCTAATGTAATCCCTGGGCGGCAAAGTGAACAATGCAGACCTCCATTAATTGCAGTGATATAGGCAACCAATGCTCATGAAGCCCAAATCATGGACCACGTAATTGCTGGTAATCTTTTTGTGTGCAATTACATGACATATGTTTTGTTTGATCTGGGTGCCTCTCAGTCTTTTATCTCTATTATATTTGTAAATAGATTTGGGTTGTCTAAATGCTCGATGTATCCTGTGATAGAAGTATCGACTCCTTTAAAAGCAGTTAGTATTGCTACAGAGATATGTTATGAAATTCCTATAATGATTGAGAACAGATAGTTTTATGTTGATTTAATTATCTTGAATATGGAAGGTTTGGATATTATATTGGTTATGGATTGGCTAACCAAGTATGAAGCTAAAGTTGAGTACAAACCAAGTAGATAATTTTAAAGACCCCTGATAAGGTAGAAATTACCTTTAGAAGTTCACCTAAAGGCAAAGCACCTAAGCTTGTATCAGCTATGAAAGCTCTTAGCCTAGTGCGAAAAGGGTGTGAAGCATTCTTAGTTTCAACTATCGACACCCACTCTAAACATTGACTACTGAAAGATATACTAGTAGTATAAGATTTTTTAGACGTGTTCCCTGGTGAATTGTTTGGATTGCCTCCTAAATAAGAAGTTGAGTTTTGTATTAATTTCCAATCTAGGGTATAGCTAGTGTCTAAGGCCCCATGCCGGATGGCACTAGTTGAATTGGCAGAGTTAAAAGTGTAGTTGCAGGATTTAATGGACAAGGGATTTATCCATCCTAGTGTGTCGCCATGGGGTGAACCAGTGCTATTTGTAAAGAAGAAAGATGGGAGTCTTCAACTGTGCATTGATTATTGAGAGCTAAATAAAGTCACCATCAAGAACAGATATCCATTGCCCATAATATATGATCTATTAGATCAGTTGCACGGAGCCATAGTGTTCTCTAAAATTGATTTATAGTCTATGTATCATCAATTGAAGGTTAAGCCTTCAGATGTTTAGAAAACTTCATTTAGAACCCAATATGGGCATTACAAATTTCTAGTAATGTCATTCGGATCAACAAATGCTCCCATTGTCTTTATGGATTTAATGAATAGGGTATTTAAATCCTACTTGGATGAGTTTGTAATTATTTTCATTGATGATATTTTAATTTATTCAAGAGATAGAGAGATTCATGAAGTACATTTGAGAATGACTTTCCAGAGACTTAGAGAAGATAAGCTTTATGCAAAATTAAAAAAGTGTGACTTATGGATGAATAGTATAGCTTTTCTACGTCATGTGATTTCAGGAGATGGCATTTTTGTAGATTCTCATAAAATAGAAGTTGTAGTGAATTGTCCTAGACCAAGCACCATGATTGAGGTCAGGAGTTTTCTAAGATTAGCTAGGTGTTATCAGCGATTTGTTGAAGGGTTCTCCATAATAACTTTGCCACTAACAAAGTTGACTTGGAAAGGAGTTTTATTTGAATGAAATGAGAAGTGTGAAACTACTTTTCAAGAATTAAAGAGACATTTAGTGGAACCCCTAGTTCTTGCAATTCCTTCAAGCCAAGGTGGATTCATGATATATAGTGATCTATCAAAGAAAGGGTTAGGTTGTGTTCTGATGCAAAATCGCAATGTGATAGCTTATGCATCACGTCAATTAAGACCTCACGAGCGTAACTATCCAACTCATAATTTGGAGTTGGCAGCAGTAGTGTTTACTTTAAAATATGGTGACACTATCTTTATGGGGAAACATGTGATGTATACAAAGATCATGATGTATACAAAGATCATAAAAGTTTGAAATACATCTTTACTCAGAAAGAGTTGAATATGAGGCAGAGAAGATGGCTGGAACTGTTAGAAGATTATGATTTGAACATTCCCTATCATCATGGCAAAGCAAATGTTGTGGCTGATGCTTTTAGTAGAAAATCTGGAAGCAGTCTAGCATTTATGTTAACTCAAAAGAAAGAATTATTTGAAGAATTGAGAAATATTTATTTATAAGTTGAGATAAAAGGGGTAGTGACTCAGTTGTGCCAATTACACATTCAACCTACCTTGATAGATGAGATCCAAATAGCTCAAGAAGAGTCAAAAAGAGAAGAATTTCAGAAATTGAAGTTGCAAGTACAATTAAATGAGCTACTGGACTTCTCTATTGATGTAGATCATCTTTTGAGGTATAGGAATTGGATAGTTCTTCCTAAAGGATCAACGGTGGTATAAAAGGTATTAGAGAAAGCACACTACTCTCTTTATACTATGCATCCTAGTGGCAATAAAATGTATTAAGATTTGAGATCTTTATATTGGTGGAATGGGATGAAAAATGATATTGCTAAATATGTAGCTAAATGTCTAACATGCTAAAGAGTGAAAGCAGAGCATCAAAGACTAGGTGGATTATTGCAATCTATTGAACTTCCCGAGTGGAAAGGAACAGACATAATAATGGATTTTATTACTAGTCTACCAAAGAGAGTTGCTTGGTTTGATAGCATTTGGGTCATTGTGGATAGATTGACTAAATTAGCTCACTTTATAATAGTTAAAAACACATTTACTAGTGAGAAATATGCCTGGATTTATCAGAAAAAATAGTAAAATTGCATGAAGTACCCAAAGTGATTATCTCAAATAGAGGATTAGTATTCACTTCAAAATTCTGGAGAGCGCTACACAAGGCTATGGGGACACGCCTAGATTTTACTAGCACTTATCACCCCCAAATAGATGGACAGATAGAGCGAGTGAATCAGTAGCTGGAAGACATGCTTAGAGCTTGCACTCTAGAATGGGGCAAAACTTGGGCCAGTACTTATTGTTAATCGAATTCGCATATAATAATAGTTATCACTCCAATATCCAAATAGCTCCTTTTGAGGCACTATATGGGCATAAATGCAGATCCCTGCTATATTAGACAAAGGTAGGTGAGACTGCCTTAGTAGGACCAAAATGGTTATTGTTATAGTTGAAAAGGTAGTACAAATTAAGGAAAAGATCTATATTGCTCAGTCCTGTTGGAAGAGCTATACATACATAAGAAGGCATGACTTGAAATTTTAGGTAGGAGATAAAGTTTTTTTAAAAGTATCTCCAACAAAGGGGTGTAGTGTGGTTTGGTACTAAGGGCAATTTGAATCCGAGTTACATCGGTCCTTATGATAGTTTAGATCGAATTGGCAAGGTAGTGTACCATATTAAATTGCCACCATTACTAAGTGGAATCCATGATGTCTTCCACGTGTCTTCATTGAGAAAGTATGAACTAGACACATCTCAAATCTTAGCACCAGAAGAAAATCAAATTAAAGAAAACTTGCAATACATAGAGCACCTAGTTCGAATATTGGATACAGAGGAAAAATAGTTGAGGAAAGAGGTCATTCATCTAGAAAAAGTACAATGGGGATATCATTCAGAAGATGAAACAACTTGGGATTTAGAAGATGTGATAAGATTTTAATACCCCCACTTGTTTGTATAAGTTTTAGGGATGAAACGTTTTGTAAGGGGGGTAGAATGTGAAACCCTGAAATTCTAAAATGAAAAGAACTATTTTACAGTGTATAAAGAGACTGTATATGCATAAATTGTATACAAATGGAAGAATCAGGTTGGGTGTGATAAAGGAAGAGTATTATAAGAAATAGGAAGAAATTTTAGTGTTAGAGAAGATTAGAACACATGATGTGTGAGCCGCATGTACTCCTATTGATTTACACTACCAGAGTATCATGGGGGGTGGAGTTTAAAATACTTTACCAGCCCCATCTTTCAACTCCATCCATTTCCAGCCCTTCCCTTCCATTCCTAAGTTTAGAAAAATCTTGTTTCCCATGGAAATTGATAGATTGAGCTGGGAAAATTGATGATAAACAGTTTAGCAATCCTCCAGTATCAAGCAAACATCAAATTCAGTGGATTGAGATCATTGAAGTTGAAGAACAGATTAGGGTTTCATCTTGCAACTGGATTCGGTGAATTTCAATTGGAGTAAACTAAGTGGTAAGCCATTTCCATCATCCATTAAGAGTTCTAGTGGCTTGAATTCTAGAATTCTAGATTTTAAAGTAAGTTTTCAAAATTTAGAAGTTAGGGTTCAGGAGAAAATAAGAATTTGGTATTGAAGTGGTTGTTTTGAATGTGGATTTTGATACGAATTCAGTTCAAATACATTTATAAGTCATTTGGAATAAAAATCCCAACTTGTAAATAATGAGCATATGGAATTTTAGAAACTATACTATAGATGTTTGATGAAATGGTGCTAAGAGTAGTATAGCATGATTAACTTTGGTTAATGATTCCATGATTACATCTTAATTGAGTTATAGTAAAGTAATTAGCAAATCCCTAACTAGGGTTATGTTAGAAATTTAGAATGGAATCTAAAGTGGTTACCTTTATACATAGAAAATGCAAATGAATGATCATGAGAGCTATGTTTTAATGTAGGATGTCTAACTTGTGAAGCAAATATTGGAAATACAAAATTTATATCTAAAGAAAAGGGTGGAGATTACATATAAGGTAAGTAGGTTTAATTGCTTAATTGTTTTTAATAAAATTGATATCCTTTATTATGAATATTATTCAATTGTATTATGAGTTCATTCTTGGGATAAAAGTTGTAAATCATACTTTAGATATGTGCCAACTAAGTAAAGTGAATAATAAGAAGTTTGGAAGAAGAGAATTAAGTAAGGTTGAAAGGAAGGAATGCACTTGGGAAGTAAGATAGCATATGTGAAGTATGATAAACTTCATTGAAAGTTATGAATTCATTATGTGAGGATTAATGAAATAGTATTGTTCATTAAAGTATTCTGATGAATACGTGGAATTACCAAATGAAAATGAAGGTGACATATAGTGTAATAAGAGCAAATTAAAGTGGTTAAACAAGAAACATTGGGAATGAGGCAATAAGACAAGTTTTGATGAGAAAAAGGTGAGCACCAGAAACATTGTCAAGTGTCACGACATAGTGTCTCGGTGTCGGGACATTGAGCCCGCTGCCACTTCTGTGCCATGACATAGCTTCTTTGTGTCATGACACTACTTGTTCATCATGGTTCCATGCATCTCCTTCAGTGTCACAACATAGGATTATTGTGTCACGACATTGAGTTCGCTACCACTTCAATGTCACAACATGGTTCCTTTGTGTCGCGACACTAGCTTCTCATTTTCCTTTTTGCCTTCTTTTTAACTAAGTTTATGTATCTATTTTATTTTTCCCAAACAAAGCATAGGACATGCAATGTATAAGTGAATGATAATGAATATCTTACAAGGATGAGGTTATAATGTTATAATAATCAATGGCTTAGCATAATAATGCATTTAGTAAAATGTATATATTTGAAAGTAATGTTTTTATTAAGTATGTAATTGAGTTTGGTTACTTGGTTGAGAATGGAAGATATGCTTAGATAATTGTAATGATATGATAAACATGGAACATCATAAAAGTTATACTATTGGGTTGGATAATTGAATGGAAATATTATAATCTGAGTATGACTTGCATAATTGCCCATGCATGAAATATTAGATTATAGTAAATTGGGTTTGGACACATATCGGGATAGTTATTTGGTCATTGGGATCCTACCCTTGTTAGGGCTTTATTATAGATACTACCTCATTTGGCGAAGAGGTTTCATTAACCTATTGTTTATGAGACTCCAGCGATTACTTAGTAGGTGTAAATGGGAAACCTATGACCCCTGAGTTGCAGTGACGGTGGGTTATTTCAAGTCTCATAACATTCGTAACCAAGGTAGTAGAAAAACTAAAGTACACTGAAGTTGTAAGAAAGATGAGTCCATTTGATTGTGATATTGTATATCTGGTTTGATTGGTGACCTCCCAAATGTGGTACTGATTGTTTGCAGGCAAAAGACAGTGAATGACTAGAAATAAAAGGAACACATTAGAAATGAAGTGGATTTAAATGTAAATAGGCACAATAAGATATAATAGAGATCTTAATAGATATGTATTAGGGAATTCTGTTACTATTTGTATGCAATCCATGATAATATAGTTCTATCTTGGGTATATGAATCTTATTACATACAGTCTATGATTTAATTATTGATTTGATTTATATCTACTTACTAAGTTAGTAGAACTCATCATAGTTTATAATGTTTTAGTTGACAGGTTAGAAGACGGAGCCCAACGAGGAGTTGGAGCTCAGGAGAGGGATAAACCATGATAATTAGAATTCCCTATCTTATTGGAAATCTTTTGAAATGTATATAAAGTGTGATTTATTTAATATGGTAATGATTTAAATAGTGTAAATTTAAGTGTGTGGAGTGTTAATTTGCATGTCATTGATTTGTTAGACGTAAGGATGACTTCCCTACACTTTACCCTTATAGTGCGACTATAATCTTGGGCATATGTGGGTGTCTATGAATGTTTATATAGGTGTAAGTGGGTAAGTTTAGGGGAGATTCTGGTCAAGAGTCCTCCTATTACTGCCTGAGCAATGCCTCGAAATGTGGGGTGTTACAACATTGCACATTTATTCACTTAGTCTTTAATTTATCTTGTTGATTTAGGTCAACTTAGTTTTAGTAACTAGACATAATTGAATCAATTTGATAGTTCTCTATGGGATTGACTCTTACTTTGCATACTATATTACTATACACTCGTGCACTTTTAAGGAATTATAATTTGACTATTATGAGGCAATTTATCTATCCTTTGTCCTAACATAGCACCAACGGCAAAATCAAATGCATTACACATAAGCTCAAATAGATGGGACCAGTTGGGACTGATAGAATTGGAGTAGAAGTAACTTTTTCTTTCAAAGTATTAAAAGCAATAAGGCACTCATCATCAAATCAGAATGTTCCATCTTTAGCTAATAGATTACACAACAATCTATAAATTTTTGAAAAATCCTTTGTGAACCATCTATAGAAACCTACATGCCCAAGAAAACTCCTTACTCTCTTGGCTGAAGTTAGAGGAGGAAACTTAGTAATCACATCAATTTTTGCCTTGTCTACTTCAATGCCTCTACTTGAAACAATATGTCCAACAATAATTCCCTTGTTAACTAGGAAGTGGCACATCTCCTAGCTTAATGTCAAGTTCCTTTCAATGCACCTTTTAAGCACTAGTTTTAAGTTATCAAGGAATCATCAAATGAGTCACCAAATATAGAAAAATCATCCATAAATGCCTTGATAAACCTTTAAATCATATCAGAGAAAATTGACATCATGCACCTTTGATAGCTAAGAAAGCGTTTATTCATTATCTATTAATTTCCATGTTTACTCATTGTTTATTTTGAGTATTTAATCTGAATTTAATGCTTGAGAAAGTGTGTGCTCCCTTTCTACATGATTTGTGATTTAATTTGAGGTTGAGAAGTGATAATTAAATTAGAGCATGAATAAATACCATAAGATTGTCATAAGATAGAGATATCCATAAGGCTTGTGTAAGAACATGAATTTATTGTTCTTAATGCATCTTAGTGAGTCTAGAATTTTCATAAAGATGAAGAAAATTTGTTAATTGAGATAGATTTTATTACTTGAGAAAAATTAATAATTAAAAATGTGTAATTTAATATCAACATAGGATCAATTTAAATTGGATGAAATTGAATAGAATTAAGTTTAGATGTTTGAATCATTGATTCTCTGCTTATTTAGATCCGTACTTTTGTTAATTCATATTTCTTTTCTTTCATATTTCCATCATTCAATTATTCAAAAAAAAAAAATTTGGGTCAAGAGTAATCTGGTATTTGGTAACCATAGTCCTCATGGGAATGATCTTTACTTTCACTTTATTACTTGTTGATAACACGTGCATTTGTGTTAGGAAAATTTGCAACAAATGGAAAGGATAACATTGGAAAATTTTATAGTAAATTTGATGAAGGTATATTCATTGGCTATTCCATTATTAGCAAAGCATTTAGAGTCTACAATAAGAGAAGTAGCAGTGTAGAGGAGTCTACCCTTGTGAAGTTTGATGAAAATACTAACCCCTTAGAAAGGATTAGTGATTTTGATGAAGAGATAGGTGATCTAAAAAATTCTATGGAGGAGATGAGATTGCAAGAATAAGAAAAAGCTACTCCACAAAAAGAAACAGAAATGGATGATGCAAAAACTCAAGTTTAGAATCAAGAGGAACCATCCATGAGTAAGGTAAACAATGGAGGTAATTATTTCTTACCCAAAGATTGGAGGTTCATGCATGATCATCCAGAA
This sequence comes from Pouteria campechiana, assembly GCA_036873735.1. Taxonomy (NCBI): domain Eukaryota; kingdom Viridiplantae; phylum Streptophyta; class Magnoliopsida; order Ericales; family Sapotaceae; genus Pouteria; species Pouteria campechiana. Next base: position 38,297 of record JAYJMB010005131.1, on the reverse strand, counting down.
AATTAGATATTTAGTGATATGTATGATAGAGTTAGGACTAGAACTTCTTATTACCGAGTATGTGGCAATTTTGCTTTCATTTCTTAGCTAGAGCCAACATGCATAGACCAAGCTTTGGCAGATGAAAATTAGACAATGACTATGCAAGAGGAGTTTGACCAATTCAAAATGAATGATGTGTGGAAACTTACTCCAAGACCATCCCATCAATCTATAATTGAAAGTAAATGGATTTTTAGGAAAAAACTAGATGAATTTGGGATAGTTGTGAGAAATAAAGTAAGATTGGTGGCAAAAGGGTACTGCTAAAAAGAAAGAATAGACTTTGGTGAGTCATATGCCCCTATTACTAGGATATAGAGCATTAGAATGCTATTAGCTTTTACTTCATATATGAATTTCAAGTTGTATGAAATGGATGTTAAAAGCGCATTCTTATATGGTTTCATTAATGGAGAGGTATAGGTAGAACAACCTCCTGGGTTTGAAGACCCTCATAATTCTAACCATATCTTCAAACTTAAGAAATTCATTTATGGACTTAAATAAGCTCCTAGAACATGGTATGAGAGGCTAAGCAAGTTCTTAATAGATAAAGGTTTCACAAGGGTTAAAGTAGACACTACACTCTTCATAAAGCATGACATGAAGGGCATATTGATTGTTCGAATTTATGTTCATGATATTGTATTTGGAGCTACTAATAACAAATTATGTCAAGAGTTTTTCTAAGATCATACAAGGAGAGTTTGAAATGAGCTTGATAGGGGAGCTAAACTTCTTTCTATGTTTGCAAATCAATAAAATGAAGGAAGAAATCTTCATCCACCAAGCAAAGTAACAATGAGCTCCTAAAGAAATTTGAGATGGAAGATGGGAAGCCACTACCTAATCCCATGAGCATAACTATTAAGATGGGCAAAGATGAGAAAGTTAAAATCATATTTCAAAAACTTTATAGAAGCATGATAGGATCCTTATTATATGTAAATGCTAGTGGACCTGATATCATGTTTAGTGTTTGCATGTGTACAGATTCCAATCAAACCCAAAGGAATCACATCTTATTGTTGTCAAATAAATTTTTAGATACCTCTTAGATACACCAAACCTTGGTTTATGGTATCAAAAGGTTCTAATTAATAATTAGTAGGGCACTCTGATGATGATTTTGCTGGATATAAAGTGTTGAGTCTAATCTCTTTACTTAGCTTGATTTCAATGATGAATGTGTTTAACCAACTGAGTTTTGATATTGAGCAAAAACATGAGTGAGAAATTGAGGTACTAATAAGTTACATTCCCAAGTGCATAGAAAAATGTTTAAAACAAATAATTTAAGCAAAGGAAGTAACTTCAGAAGTGTTGGATAGTGTATTCAAGATCACATCAAGATAAAATCTACCACTAATAAATTTTAAGAGGAAGAAAGATAGTGAATGCTCAAGTAATGCCTTTAAACTAAGTAGACAACTTCAAATGTTCTTCAGAGGATGTTTAGAGGTGTATTAGATGATAAAAGACAGCTCATTAATGTGTTGGCGTTACTTCAGATGTCATGAAGTCCAATTTCAGATGCACTAAAGGACAAAGCCTACTTCAAATGTTTGAAAGACAACATCAGATGTGCTAAAGCACTTGCATGCAGCACTAAGGGAATTGTGTTACTTCAGATGTGTTGAAGCCTCACTTCAAAGGTACAGAAGCACGAAGCCATTGCGTTGAAGTGATAATGACACTTCAGACATTCTAAAGTTCTACTTTAGAGGTGCTAAAGCACATGTGCAATGGATTTCAGATGAGATGAAGCATGTAGATGAGTGGCTAAGGGATTTATACCACTTCAAATGGACTCAAGGTTTATTTCAAATGTGCTAAAGCACTCTTATGATGGTGCCAATTCAAGTTGTTCGCAAAGCAGCCCAATTCGCAAACTTTTGCTACTTTAGAAGTTTGGAAGTATTGCTTCAAATGGTCTGAGGCAACGACGACTCCAAAGCAGCGATAGCTTCAGAGTTTTTGATGAAGTGTTCTCACAACTACATCTCGTCATTCTAGATGGTCTAAAGTCCTTACTTCAGATGGTCTAAAGTCATGGGAACATTCTCAATGGTCAGAAAGTTGAACGTTCCCTCACATTTAATGCTTGCCACCCACTCCAATGAGTAGATTTTAAATCTCCATATAAAAGGAGTAAATAGTGGACATTCAACAATTTAGGCAAGCGAAAAAAGAGAATTTACTAAGAGCATTAAGTTTTCTTCCAACAAGATCAACTCCATTGCAAACTCTTCCAACTGCATTCAAAGCCAATCATTCAGCAAACTTCTTGGAGATTGAATCTCTTATGTTTAATTGTTTCATTAATTATTTTTGTTCATAAACCTTGTACATTCTACTTATCAAATAGGCATTCATTTTTGTACACATTTATTTATGTTTTCTTACTTGCAAGCAAGGGGCTTGCTGTAACACCTTGGGTGTTAAAAAGTGGGTAAAGTTTGAAAAGTTTGCTTAAATTATCATTTGGAATAAATATATGTGATTTCATTAAGTTGTGGAAAGGTTCATCATGAAACTAACATGCACAAGGTGAATTATATGACATTTCTTCTCATTCATTGAGAGAAATATTTAGATTTTAATGCGGATACAAAAAAAATGGATGATGAATATGTACATTGGTTCTGTTTATGTAAGAAAAGTATAGATAAAATTATTGGAAGAAGGAAGAAATTGAGAAATGGACTGAATTGTAAATTAAGGATGGGTTATTCATTATGAATTTTTATGGATTTGGAAAACAAAGAAGAGTGAGTGAGTGTGTATTGAGTGCAATTAAATGAGAAAAACCGCAAATAGGAGTTAGCAAGTCAGACGCCATGACTTAGGATTGGACGTTACGATGTTAGATTGAAATGGAGGGGCCAAGGCTTAGTTAGCGACATGGATGCTGCAGTGTTGGGTAACGACTATAAAACGGTGGCCCAATTTTCTCAACTACCCCATTCTATTTTCTTCCCAGTTCCATTCTATTTCCATCCCATGCCCAAAACCCTATGTTTTGTAACCTTGTTGGCTAAATTTTTGCATGAATCCTTGAGAGAAAAGTTGTATTTATGAGTGAAACTTAAGATCCCTATATTTAAACTTGAGTTTCATGTGTTTGGTTGATGGGAATGAGAGGAAAAATTCATCTTTACTATAAAGGATGGAGGACGTTTGAGGATTAGAGCCAAATCATTATGCTAAGGTAGAGGCCATACGTGAATGATAAGGTAAACCCCTATATCCCAATCAATTTTATGGTTTTTGCTTGTTAGGGTTTCTAACCATGCCTAAATAATGATTTTTGGGAGATTTAATATGGAATTGAGTTAGGGATTAGGTGAAAAATAATTCCATGAATTTATTATAGTGATTTGAGGATGAGAAATCATAATTTATGCCAAGTTAGGGTTTCGTGAACAATAAAAATTGGGAATTTTTTTTGGTTATGTGAAATTATCAAGGGAAAATGATTAATTTGTTAATTGCAATGTGTTAGGATGGTTTAAACATGAGAAATTATGTTTATGAGGCTGTTTATGAAGTAAACAGTAATCTAAGTGTAAGTTGTAAAGGGAATTTCATGCATAATTAATTTGAATAGCTAAATGATTGAATTAGAAGCCTGATAGTTAGTTCTTGGAGTTAATTAATTGTTAATAATGTTATTTCATGATTAAGGGTCATTAAGAAGGAAATTACTCTCACTCACTTTGTTTTGAAAGTGCAAATTTAAGAATGCTTATAAGGTAATTGATAAAGCAAAACATGGACATGGATCAAATCATCAAGTTCCCATTGAAATAGGATCTAGGCAAGGAAAAGTACTTGCCATTCGTTGGTTATTAGGGGCATCCCAAAAACGTCTAGATGTATTCATAAGCAATCATATGTGATTGACTGATCCTACTATAGTTTGTAATTGGCTATGAATAAACCATTATTATGGTATATTAATTCCCTAGAATGCATGGTTAATAGCTAATTAAAAGAAAACTAAAATTGGACAAGCCTATGGTTAAAGTTAAAATGCCATTGTGCAATTGAGAGGCATATAAAACTACTTATGCATGAACCAAATGATCTTTCTAAGTGAATAGAATCATTGTATGTGTAGGACCATCAGAATATGAATAAGAGGCTATAAAGCTAAAGGAATTATAAAAAATGACAAATGGACGTGAATTGGCTTGATTAGAGCTATCTTAGTTTAAGAAATGTAATTGAAAATCATGATATATATTATACATATAGGATTTGTGGACAGTGATTGGAGGGAAAGCTATGGAACCTAAGGAGCTATGGAATTGGAAGAAATATGAGGAATGTAGGCTTTCTCTTCTTGTTGAATATGATATTGAATAGGGATATGGAATATCCTATTTGTTTGTATCCAGGCCTATATGTTTTGTTAGGGGATAGTAGATATCCCATTTTTGTCTAAGATTGATCTTATCCAGTTTGCTAGGGACAATGAGTATCCCTTGGATTGGAATAATTGGTGTTTAATTTATACATTTGTGGATAAGATTACGGGTTTGCTATGTTAAGGATTGTTGAATGGAATAAAAAGAATCATGTATGATGTTTTAATGTTGGGAACGATTGTATATGTTCTGGATGTGAGCATGTGATGTTTTTAACTATTGATTCTTATTTTCTATTACTTGCCTACTTACTAAGTTGCCTGGATTCATACCTTCTTATATTCAATTTTTAGCTGGCATGTCAATTACAGACTCCCAACTGTAGATTGGGATTGATGAGCAAGTTTTGAAGATATTTTTCCTTATGATATAATAATTTGGATTTGAAATTTGTACTTAATTACATATTTGTATTCAAAGATTCCAAGTGATGTAAAATTGTAATTTATTGGGACTTATATAATCATAGTTAAAACATTTCAATTGATATATATTTGAATCTATGGCATATCATAGTAAAACATTTGTCACCGAATGGTATTAAAGCTAGTTAAGTATTACAAAATGGTATCTTAGTTATAAGATTGTAAATGGTGATGTATGATTCCACTTAGAATGTAATGCCATCTTGATTGGTTCCAATCTTAGGCAAATAGCCATGGGTGTTAGTTTATGATTAATTATTTTATAGTTATGATTTATATTAAAAATTATGGAAATGGACATTAGAAAATTATATGATCATTGTATGACAGGTATAGATATCCACAATTTAGGGTAGACTCTACTAGAATTTTGGTAGAATATTCTCTTAAAATTAGAAAATTTATAGGGGAATAATGAAAGGTATAGGCCCTAGAGCGGGCCATAATAGAATGGGATTCAAGAAACCCCACCCTAAAAGTGGTGAAATTATAGTGAAAATATAAGGAAATAATCAGGGTTGTGTCTCGGAAGGCTGGGCATGACAATTATAATTTATTGTTCAATAACAAGTAGGTAAACTTGGCAGCGTTTGTAAAAGTTTATTAGTAAGCTTTGAAAACCAATGAGTGTACATTTGACCGAAGTTTTGATCAAAAGTGTTAGTGGAACCTTAGTGTAGCAAGAAAGGCTAACTCAGAGAAGTAGAATAGGAACCCAAGAGAAGGGCCGAACCACCATAAAAATATTGTCTTAGTGTGCTATGTGACTATTTCCATTATTCTTTCAGCATTTCTTTTATTTGGCCAAAAGTTTTAAAGGCTCAATTCACCCTCCCCCTCTCTTGAGCCACCATTAGCAAGGGACCAACAATTTGTATTAGAGCAAACTTCACTTGTTATCTTTAATCACTGATTCATATACCTTGTGAAGAGATCCCTAATGGCTATTTACTTCCACAACACTTCATCTTAGGGACAGTCCACTTCTAGACCCCCATTTTTTGATGGAAATAATTATGGGTATTGGAAGATAAGAATGCAAAACTTTATGATAGCCACAGATTACCAGTTGTGGCTCATTATCAAAAATGGAAAGGTGGTCTTCAACATAGAAGACAAGTATACACTTGAGGACATCGTAGTAATAGAGAGTGATGCCAAGGCAAAGAATTGCCTTTACTGCACCCTTTCCTCCTCATAATTTGAGAAGATCTCCTTCTATGATTCTGCTAAGGAGATCTAGAATCAGCTTCAGGTAGCACATGAAGGAATGAATCAAGTTAAGAAATTAAAATCAACTTCTTATGTAGGAATATGAGTCTTTCAACCTAAAGGGATCAGAAACTATGTTAGACATGTTTGGAAGATTTTAGAAAATAACAATTGGATTGAAGAACTTAGGAGAAAAGTATGAAGATCCCAAGTTAGTAAAGAATATATTGGGATCACTCCTAGGCATTGAATACCTAAGGTCACTGCTATCTGGGAAGCTAAGGACCTAGATAAAATGAGTGTTAAAGAACTCATGGGCTCACTCATGACCCATGAAGTATTAATGAAGTAAAGAGCTTCAAAAGAATCCAAAGGAAAAGGAGCCATAGCTTTGAGAGTAGATTTTGATGAAGTCAACTCTCAGATTGAAGCTTTAACAAGTGGAGAAGATGATGATATAATATTGCTTTGAAGAAGATTAAAAACAAAGCTAAAGAAGATGAAGTTCGAAAGCAACTCAAGGAATAATCTGAAGAGAAAAGATAAAAGAAAAGAAGTTCCTAGATGCTACAATTTCAGCAAGCCTGGGCATTTGAGGTTTGACTGCTTAAAACCAGAAAAGAAGCAAGGAGACCAAAAGAAGAAAGATAATTCATACTTCAACAAAAAGAACATCAATAACAACAATAAGAGACATAGCACAAAGTTTGAAAGGAAGAAGAAAGCCATGGCCACATGGAAGATGATAGAGAACATAATAAATGAAAGTGCAAGTGAAACTAAAGAAGAACATGAGGCACAAATCAATAAGCTTTCACCAAATAGAAGAGATGAAGAAGAACACTATATAGGAATTAGCTTTATGGCCATCCATGAAGATGAGGTAATTTTGGATACTAAAAACTTCTAGTCATAAAGAAACGTTGCATGAATTATATTTTGATTTCATGACACTGAAAGAAAAGTACAAGGAGACCAAGAGGAGCTTAATAAAATGACCAATGAATGCTCTAAGCTGAAGGAGGAAAACTCCAAGCTCAAGAGTAACCAATACACCATCATAGAACTTGAGCAAGTCAAGGCTGAAAATAATGCCCTTAGAAAGACTTTGATTTCCACCTTGTTAACAAAGAAACTGACAAGAATGTAAAATATCATATTTTATTATCTTATCTTTTATACCTGTTTGATTCCCAAATATACTCATTATTCTTATATTTTGATTTAGGAGATAATTGGAGTGATTAAGTGCAAAAAGAAGTCAATTGAGGAATTTTGGACAACTTTAGATGATGGCTCGAATTCTGTTTTGGTTGGTTCAAAGATCTCACGGTGCCACAAGCATGAATTTTTCATGGAGATCTGTGGTGGTAGTGGAGAGATTGGGATTCTGGGCCCAATCTCATAGCCCACCACTGATCTCCCCAAGGGTGCAGGGGCAGAGCCTTCGCAATATGGATCGTACACCAGATGACATGCTGAGGAGAAGCCAAAATCATCACTGGAGGCACAGACTAGCACCGCCGGCACCATTCCACATCCCACCACCCCACTAGAGACAACAAGGTGGCACCGGTGGCACCTTACTCTATTCCCAACTTTTTGAAACTTACAAAAATTACAGATTTTATGCATTTTGACTTTGTATAAATAGTAGTTTCTCTGGTTTTTGGGGGGTTCTATTTGCTAGGGTTTTGAGTGGCTTTCGACAAAAAATCTTCTTTTTCTCTCTTCTATTTTATTTTATTTGTTACTTCGTGGCCCTACATGGCTAGACTTTTATTCTTGGTTTAAGGAGACAGAAGCCCCAAAATCAATATACTGTGAGATTAAATTTGATTTCATTGTTCAATTTATACTTTGAGTATTGAATGTTCTTCTTTATTTATGATTAGGATTGTGGTGTTTAATTGTTAAGAGGCCTACTAGTTTATTATTCATTGCAATCTATCGCTAGATTAGATATCAAACCGTAATCGTTTGATCCCTCTAATTTATGAAGCAACTAGGATTTAATAATTTGCTACTATTGCAATTATTAATTCTTAGGAAGAATATTTGACTAAATTAAATACAACCGCTGGTGCTTGTGTTGTTTAGCTTCACCAATCTCTACAAATCTTAAGGCTACTATTAGATTAAACCTTTAGTGCTGGTTTAGGGTTGCTTAGTGGTTGGGGTTAATTAGAATGTTGTTTTCTAATTAACTATGTTGAAGGAGAGATAGGAAAAATAATTCCAATGTGAATATTTAGAGTATAAATTGATTTATAATTGTATCAATGATTAGTTATAAGATTCTGATGGTGGATGTTGACTTAAACCAAGGTTTTCTTTTTTGATAGATTTCTTTAATAACACTTTCTTCATTATATTTAAAACCTCCCTTTCTTATTCACACTGCATAAAACTAAGCTTGATACTCCTCGTGGGATCGACCCTTATTCACACTACTACAGGTAATTTAATTGGAGTAATATTCTAAATTTGGTTGCCTATGATAGCAAACCAAAAACCTAAGATGAAAGGTGGACAACAGTAGAAGAAACAAAATTATAATTCTGGAAGAAAATATGAACCCAAATAGACCATGATTTGGGTACCTAAATCTTTTGCTAATGCTATAAATGCATTTTAGTCTCCAATTGTTAGATTAGTGGCACCCAAAAAGCAATAGGTACCAAAACATTCTGCCACTAACACACCTGGACCCATTCCCAAATAGGTACCATAAATTAAAGCACAAACTTATCTATGCAGGTGTTCTCGAGAACCATGAGGAGCAGTACATGGTATATCAATAGTGGTTGCTTAAGGCACATGACAAGGGAGAGGTTGCTATTCATGGAGGTAAAAGCAAAGAATGGTGGAATAGTAACATTGGGGATAATAGTAGAGATTGGTAAGGTCATCTAACCACAATCTACTACTATTTCTATTGTTTTGTTAATAGAAGGATTGAAACATAACCTTCTACATGTTAGTCAATTTTGTGATAGTGGTTATAAGGTTATATTGTATTCCAATGTTGTCCAATACTAAATGAGTCTAACTTAGTTATAGTTATAGGTAGAAGGCATAAAAATGTATATTTGGTTGATCTCTCTGATATCCAAGCTAGGTGTCTTATTGTTAGTAATGATGAGTCTTTGCTGTGGTATAGAAGATTGGGATACATTAACAAAAATCTGATTGAAAATTTATACCATAAGGATCTTGTTGTTGGCCAGCCTAAACTGAAATTTGACAAAGGATAGTTGTGTGATGCTTGCTTGAAAGGAAAGTAAATTAGAGGGAAACATTATGCATATGTCATCATAGATGACTATAGTAGATATATCCAAATAATGTTTCTTACGTCTAAAGATGAGGCTTTTTCATTTTTTGTGATTTTTACCAAGCATGTGCTGAATGAACGAAGCTCTCACATTATTGCCATTAGGAGTGATCATGGTGGAGAATTTGACAACATAGGTTCATTGATTTTTATGAATGCAATGGAATTTCTCAAACTTCTCTACACCAAGAACACCCCAGCAAAATGGAATTGTTGAGAGGAAGAACAATTCTTACAACAAATGGCAAGGACTATGTTGAGTGAGTATAGTCTACCATAATATTTTTGGGCTGAAACAATTAATGTAGCTTGCTATATAATCAATAGGATACATTCTAGACCATTACTCAACAAAACTCCATTTGAGTTATATTACGGAAAGAAGTCAAACAAATCTTATTTCCATACCTTTGGCTATAAATGCTTTATTCTTAACAATGACATGGAAAACTTTAAAATTTTTTATAGCAGATCTGTTTAAGGTATATTCTTGGGTATTCCATTGTTAGCAAGGCATTTAGGGTCTATAACTTGAGGAATAATAGAGGAGTCTGTCATGTTAAATTTGATGAAGCTACTAACTCTATAAAAAAATTAGTAATTTTGATGATGAGATAGATAACTTCATAATAAATGTAGAGAAGCTAAACTTGCAAGACCAATAAAAGGATGTTTCACAATTAGAGACAGCGTTGGATGAAGCTGGACCATCCAAATATGAGGTAAATGAGGAAGGTAACTCTTCTCTTCCCAAAGATCGGAGGTTCATGCCTGCTCATCCAAAAAACCAAATAATTGGTGATGTATTTGATAAAGTTAGGACTAGATCTTTATATCACAAAATATGTGATAATTTTGCCTTTATTTCTCAACTAGAGCCAACTTACATAGAACAAGCATTAGAAGATGAGAACTAGATTTTATCTATGCAAGAAGAGTTGGACCAATTTAATAGGAATGATGTGTGGACTCTTGTTTTAAGACTAGACCATTAGTCAGTTCTAGGAACTAAATGGGTCTTCAGGAATAAACTTGATGAATCTAGAATTGTAGTGAGAAATAAGGCAAGATTAGTAGCAAAGGTGTATTATTAAGAAGAAGAGATCGATTTTCAAGAATCATACACCCCTGTTACTAGGATAGAGACCATTAGAATGCTGTTAGCTTTTGCATCCTTTATAAATTTGAAGGTGTACCAGATGGATGTTAAAAGCACATTCTTAAATGGTTTCATTAATGAAGAGGTGTATGTAGATAAACCCCCTAGGTTTGAAGATCCTCATAATCCACACAATATCTTCAAACTCAAGAAAGTCATCTATGGTTTGAAGTAATCTCCTAGAGCTTAGTATGAGAGGCTAAGCAAATTTTTGATTGAAAAATGTTTCTCAAGGGGTAAAGTAGATACCACACTCTTCATTAAGCATGAAATGAATGATATCCTTATAGTTCACATGTATGTTGATGATAACATTTTTGGAGTTACTAATGAAAAATTAATTCAAGAGTTTTCTAAGACAATACAAGGTGAATTTGAAATGAGCTTGATGGAAGAACTGAACTTCTTTTTGGGATTGCAAGTCAAGCAGATAAAAGAAGGGATCTTCATCCACCAAGCCAAGTATATAAAAGAACTGCTAAATAAGTTCAACTTAGAAGATGGAAAGCAATATGGAACTCCAATGAACACATTTATTAAGATGGACAAAGATGAGAAAAGTAAATCAGTTTGTCAAAAAAATATAGGAGCATAATAGGATCTCATTATATTTGACTACCAATAGACCAAATATCAAGTTTAGTGTTTGTATGTGTGCTAGATTCCAGTCAAAGTCGAGTTAGATCCTAAAGAATCACACCTCATTAATGTCAAAAGAATACTTAGAAACCTTTTAGACACATTAAACCTTGGTTTGCAGTATCTAAAAGGTTTAAAGTTTTAGTTAATATGGTACTTAAATGCAGATTTTGTAGGATATAAGGTAAATAGGAACAATACCTTAGGATCATCATAGCTTTTGGGAAACATGGTCATATCATGGTTCTCTAAGGAATAGACATCAGTTGCATTATCAACGACTGAAGCTGAGTATGTAGCTGCAGGCAGTTGCTATGCCCAAATCCTTTGGATGAAACAACAATTGGGTAAATTTTGCCTGAATTATGTGGATACACTCATCAGATGTAATAATACTAGTGTTATAAATTTGATAAAGAATCCAGTTTTGCATTATGAAACTAAGCATATAGAGGTTAGGAATCATTTTAGTAGAGATCATGTCTAAAATCACAATATTTCCTTAGAATATGTACCAACTAAAGATCAGTTAGCAGATATTTTCACAAAGTCATTCCTAGAGGATAGATTTTATAAGATTAGAAAGGAGCTAGGCATATTAGACCCTTATGCATGAGTTGCTCATCATATGATCATTATTGTATGCTTTTAGTTACATGTTTTCAATAGCATATATTTTTATCTGAATGCATGTCAATTAAATTCTAATTCTTTGGATGTTGAAATTGTGCTAAATAGAATGAAATTGATACTTAATATAATTACAGTCCCAAGGCATATGTCAAGCTTGTTTGGGAAACTTCATAGTTTAAGGTTTTGAAAAGGAATTTCAATCCTAGTCGGGTCTTCTATAATCATCATTATGGCTTAATTCCATATTTAGATCATTTTAGATGTTATTTTAGAAACTTTGAAAGAGTTTCAGAGGTATTATGCACTTAAAATTTGATTTCTGAAATTTTTATACACATTTAGATGATTTGAACCCTTACTTTAGAACATCTAAAGCTCGAGCTCCATTCCATTTTAGAAAATTTGAAACATAACCCTTTACCTCTAAAGTTATAACTTCAGAGCATTTGAAGCTATCACGCACCTCTTAAACCTTAAAACCCTAGATATATCATGAGCACACAAAAACCCTCATTTTAGATGATCTAAAACATCTACCCGAGTTTCTAAAACCCTATTTCAGAGTCAACGGTTCAAATTCATGCCATTTTAAACTCTTTACACCCATTCAAACTACTACCATCTCATTTCCTCTCTATAGAATCCTCATTTTCGCACCTCAGAAAACCTTCCAAAACCCCTTTCCCTTTCAATAGTAAGTTAAACCATAAACTCACCCACTTCTATGGCAAGACAAAGGGGCCTAGCAAGTTAGTAGGTTAGATATCTAAAGGAAGAAGAAGAGAAAGAGAAGAATTTGAGGAAATGACTCCTTCGCAGAGAAGAAGATTAGAAGGAAATAGCACACTTGAGGTAATATTCAAGAACCAAGAGTCTACTTACCTTAGGTATCTGAAGCAATATGAAAATAACAAAGTTGTAAAAGGTAGAGTTTTTGATCTTGACGTATTTGGAGAAAATAACTTGAATGTGGAAGTAGCCAACTAGATTAAGTTCCAATCATGGGAAAGTTTCCTAAGTTACAAATATAAATGCTACCCTAGGTTTGTGACAGCCCTGGTTAGTAATTTCAGTACAAATACACAAAAATCATGGATAGGAGAAGTAGAAGTAGACCTATCACCAGAATATATCAGGGAAGCATTCAATATAACAGAGAATGAGAGAGAAGAAGTAGAATGTGTTGAGTCTAACCCTTTACTAAGAAGAAGTAGAATGTGTTGAGTCTAACCCTTTACTTAGCTTAACTTTGATGATGTTTGTGATTAATCAGCTGAGTTTTGGTGATGAGCAAATACATGAGTGAAATGTTATGGTACTAATAAGTTACTTTCCAAGTGTTGCAAAAAAATATGTAAAAACAAATAATTTAACCTAAGGAAGTAACTTCAGAGGTGATGGACAACATTTACAAGATCATATTAAGACAAAATCCACCACTGATAAATCTTTAGAGGAAGAAAAGTCTGTAAATGCTCAAGTATAATGTCTCTACACTAAGCAAAAAACTTTAGATGTAGTTCAGAGAATGTTTAGAGGTGTATTAGATGAGATGAACTTAGCCCTCTGATGGAAAAGCACGCAAAAGCATTTCAGATGAGCTTCAGATGAGAAAAGCCATCTTGTTATTGTGTCAGCATCACTTTAGGTGTCATGATGTCCAACTTCAAATGCACTGATGTACAAAGGCCAACTTCAGATGTCACAAAGGCTAGCTTGAAAGGTACTGAAGCACATTCGCATGGTGCTAAGAAAATTATGTTGCTTTAGAGGTGCTAAAGGCTAGCTTCAAAGGTGATGAAGTACGTAGAAGCCAGCAACTTTAGATCTCATGAAGTGTACATTAGAGAAGTCGAAGCATGTGCATGCGACTAAGGATTATACGTAGCTTCAAATGGTCTGAAGTATTTACTTTAGAGATCATGAAGCACTACTTCAGAAAAGCCAAATTGAGTCGTTCTCAAATATTTATCATTTCAGAGGGTCTGAAGTTAATGCTTTAAATGGTCTGACGCTATGATGACTTCAAACAGCATAAAAGTGAAGGATTTTCAAAAATAAGGGTTAACGATAGCATTCCGTCTATTTGGAAGGTCTAATAACTTTACTTCAGACGGTCTAAAGTCATGGAAAGATACAATGGTTGAAAATTCAAATGTTTCCTCACATTTAATGAATGCTATCCTCCACAACGGACATATTTTGAACTCTCATATAAAAGGAGTTAACAAGAGACGTTTCAAAAGTTAGTCAATTAGAAAAAGCAATCGAAGAGCATTTACTAAGAGCATTAAGTTTTTCTTCCAATAAGATCAACTCCACTGCACCACTCTTTAAACTGCATTCAAAGTTCATCATTCAACTACCTCTTGGAGATTGAATCTTCTGATCTTTACTATTTCATTTATTACTTTTGTTTTTAAATTTTGTACACTCTGTCTATCAAGAGGCATTAATTTCTGTACATGTTTGCATTCTATTTTTCGCACTACCAAGCAATGGGCTTGAAATTTATTGGTGAACAGAAAGTAGGTAAACTTGTTGGTGTTTGTAAAATTTTGTTGGTGTGCTTTGAAAACCAATGAATATAATTTTTTTATCAGAGTTTTGATCAAAAGTGTTAGTGAAACCTGAGTTTAGCAGGAAAGGCTAACTCAGAAAAGTAGAGTAGAATCCTAAGAGAAGGGTCGAACCACTATAAAAATCCTATCTCATTGTATTGTGTGATATGTTTCCTTTTATTTTAGCACTATTATTTTAGCTTGGCCAAAAGTTTTTAGAAGTTCAATTCACCCCCCCTTCTCTTGAGTGTAACGCCCTGCCCACTTGGGGCTGTTACTCCATTTTACATTATAAATCCACTATAATTACACAAAAATTTCCCCACTTCTAGGGTGGGGTTTCTCTGACACCATTTTCTAGTTTACCTAATTTCTACATAAAATCAAACAGAGTCTCCCCTAAAAATGGGATTGTCCACCTAGAGTACAAGGACCACAACTGCATCATGATTGCAATGCATTCACTTCTCCACCATACACATCTATCCCCATACATCATCCACATCATACTCCATTATTACACTTACATGCCCAAAAATTTCAACCATACATCATCGAATCTTTAATATATGATATAAATCATTGGAAATGAATTAATTACAATCATCCATGTACATAAGATGAAAAGTTTTTAATTTTAATATAATTTTAAAAGCATACATTCAACTGCTATGCTTTTATACTAACCTTGTCTTTTCTTTGGTCTTGATCTATCAACTAAAAAAATAGAATAAGAAGATGTGAGTTTGGGCCAACTCAGTAAGTAGGTTTAAATCAAAAAAAAATTAACAAACTAGGGATCCATCAGTCATCCCAAAATCTATCCATAATTGCAAGCCATCATATATATAACAATCCATGCCATCCAAGCATGGCCACATTCTAATATAAAAAAATTGAGTACACTATTTGAATCTATATTGCAAAACAATCACATCAATTCATGCTTGTTTGGAATAATTTCATATCTCTAAATCATATATTTAAGCATTCATACATAAGGACAATCATGGAATATCACTTTCTTATTAAATTATCATAACAAAACAATCATGGTATACTTATTATCCCTTAACAACCATTGAATCCAAAATACATAAGCCTGTTACAGTACAATGGGATATGCGTTATCCCCATCCCTTCAACCATTCATGCAATCATACAAGTACACTTATTGTAAGGCCTTGAAATTTTCAAAAAATGTAAAATTTTGCTACTGTAAATTTTTGGTGGTTTGACTTGCTATATAATTAAATTTATGAGAAAATTATTTATGAAAAATAATGAAACTGAGTGGATTATTAATATAAATATGCGGATGAAGTTGGGAATACATTAAAGTGTTTTAAATAAATGATTTAAGTAGAAAAGTAAATGAATTTAAAGCGGTGGAATGCCAAAGGTGTAAATTGAGGAAAATATTAACTTTTGTTATAAAAAATATCAAAAATAGATGGAAAATACATATTAATGTGAGAATGATGCAGACATATATTACATAAAGATTTACAGGTGAAGAAAAATAAAAATTTGCATGTGAAAAGCTGAAAAATCAAGTTGCTGGTAATTTTTGGTAAATTTTGGTTAAAATCGAATTTAATTGAGAAATAAGTTATGCAAAGGATATATTTAATAGATGAATAATTAATTTTGACATGTGAATTATTAATTGAATGATTTACATGTGCCAAACATGAGGACCAGATAGGACTTTGAAAATCAAAGATAAGTGCATGTGTATAGAATTAAGTCGAGCATAGACTACAAAAAAAATCAATATAAATATCAATGTAATAGCTATCCCCATCTTTTCCCCATCATCCCAACTTGCAAATTTAGTGAATTTTGCTTCAAAGTATCACTAGTAAATGTTGATTCAAGCAATTAATGACTCTAGTTCCCAATTTCTTGTGGATTAAATGAGCGACAACCTCTCAAATTTGAAAATTGGTTGCTGATTAGTGGGACCCACTAAAGGAGCTTGAAGATTAAGGTAAGTGTTTAATCTACTTTACATGTTAGTGATGTTTAGGAAGAAAATTCATGCAAGATTTTGTGGAAAATTGATGAAAAATCACACCCTAAATTACTAGGGTTGCTAGAAATTTTAAAAGGGGATATGGGGCTGTAATTAGAGTATTTGATACATGATTAATGACTGATTAAAATCATTTAGGGATTCACAATTAAGTGTATAGCTAGTTCCACACTAATATTTTTTGATGAAATTTAATGCAATTTTTCCCACTGATTAGGATGTAAATTTGGAAAGAGACTAAAGCATCATTAAAGGTATAAATTGGAGTGTAAGGGCTATGCAAATTGCTTAATTAATTAAGGTAAGCAGGTAGTTGTTATAAGTTATTTTAAGTTCAATTTGATTTCTTTGAATGATTACAATTTGGGCACTTGTAATCTGAAATTTTTGTGTATGAGTTACATGATTTTAAACATGCATTATCTGCCCTATGCAACCATAACTAATGTATTGTATTAGCATGAATTAAATTGCATTGAAAATAATAGAATTCGGATGAACAGTGCACTGACAGAACGCCTTACCAAGTACTCCTCTTGAGGTTGATTAAAACCAAATTTATAGATGTGATTTTGAAAAAATAAAAATTTGGGCTAAAAATAGATATAACTAAATACTATAAGTTAAATTTCATGAATAAATTTCACTGTGTGATCCCTCCAAAAAATATGAACATTAAATACTCTGAAAAAGAGATGCTAATAACATTCCACCCTTTTGAAATTTTGCTTTATTTTTAATCTTCTAATTTTGAATTAATTTAAGCTAACAATTTTAAAAAATGCTATTATATTATGTAGAATTGACATAAAAATTTTGAGTTACAAAAGAGAGATTTTGTCTAACAATTTTTCTTTATATTTTCATATTTTAATTTTAAATTGATCAATTTACATTATTTTGACCTAAAATTTGAATTGAATATTTCTAATATTATTTAAAATCTATAAAAATATTTTTAGGTCAATTAGATATTTATAAACTAGTAAATAAGAATTTAATTTAGAAATTATGTATATATATTCTATTCCCTAGGGAGTGCCAATAAATTCTTATTTTAGCGCCTAATTGGCCTGACCCCAGTGTGGCTCATACATATATTTTATGATGGCCATGGGGCCAACTTGTGTCCGCCATATGGCGAGGAGTGGTCTAGTTGGCTAGTGGGTGGTTGTGTGGTTAGCTGGCGTGGCCGAGCGTTGCTATTGGCCTAAGTAGTTTGTGTAGGCGTGTTTATGGAGAACTGGTACTCTTGTGAGGCGATAAGGGTAGGGTGTCACGAGATACAATATTATGACTATGTGGGCCTGGCAGACTTCTAGTCGGGAGTGTCATGATGGACCTTGCAAAGGGTAGTGTTTTGGTTTGTGTGCCTCTCAGGGAGGAGTGCGTGGATAATTGCGGAGTATGTGGATGGTTGAGGAGTATGTGGATGATTGTGGAGTATGTGGATGATGGTGGAGCCATGTACTGGTGTAGGAGGTAGTCGTGGATTGGCAAATAAAATGGCAGTATGTGTCGGTATTCAAGCCAATATTGACCGGTTAATTATGTATACAATATCATTATGAGTATGTGTATGAAATAATTAATGAGATGTTAACATTAAAATCTTAATGAACTTAACCATTGACTAACTATGATATCCTGCATATGGCATGGCATGTTTTGCTTAATTTCATTATTGTTTACTGCTCTATTTATCGTTGTTTATTACATTATTTACAATCATGTTTTTCCACTTACCTGCTTGCTACGTTTTTCCCAGACTCACCATTTTATTTAAATTTTTAGCTGACAAGTTAGAGGACGGAGCCCAACAAGGTGTTGGGTCTCGTGATAGGGCTAGGCCGTGACACAAATAGAGGCTTTACTTCTTTTCAAGATGTATGATGATGTATATTATTGGATGGATTTTGGATCTATATTAGATACGTATCATTACTTATTTTTACAGCATGTCATTTTATGGTGTGGGTGTATATGATTTCACTGCTAGGGTACCATGTACCCCGATCTTGGTCTGTGAGTGTTGTGGTGATGTGTGTTTTGGAGGTGACAGTTATATAATTCGTGTAGAAAATTGTAGGGCCTGGAGGCAGCCATATTATATTTGCATGTTTAAGGGTATTTGTTATATAATTATTATGGTTTAACATGTTATGTATAGGATAACAGTGGTAAATCAGGGGAGACTCTGCCGGAATTTCCTCTTAATTTACCACTGGTAACGCTCCAGGGAGGAGGGGTGTTACACCTACTTACCTGCATAAGGAGTCCTTCCATTACCCCGAATTCCTGAGACTTGACTCTCCAAATCCATATTCCATCCACCCTATACATAAAATATACATACATCCACATGATAATTTCTTATCGACACAATGAAATACACTAACCAATTGCCAAAATTTAACCATAAATGAGTTTACACAAACTCTAAAAACTATATCTCAATTCCTACAACTATGTTTTATCCCCAATTTTTTTGTAGGCTCTAAATATTATAAATAAAATGTTATCAAATTTAAAGTTAAAGACTTTAAATTGAGCAAATTAAAAATAAAATATGAAAATCCAAAAAAATGGGCGAAATTATTTTAGCTCTGTTTCACTTCAAAATTTTTCTATAGGTTCTAAATAATATAATAAACCTTGTGTTAAAATCTTATTCAAAATAACTTAAATTGAGCAAATTAAAAATAAATTACAAAAATCATAGAAAATTGGGCAAAATAGTGAATTAGGCGAATTTCTGGGTATTTATTTTTTGGATTTTTTTGGACCATTAAATATTGAATGTTTTTATGAAAATTTGCAGATTTCTAGGTGAACATATGAAAAACAACCCAATATTTTTATATTTACAAAATAACATCATTTTATAAGGTTTTAATCAAACTAAAATGGGTACTTGATAAGCATAATATTTCAATGTATCAATTACGCTTTTTAATACAATTTTCAATTTGTTTCACTTGTTTTTCAATGCAAACCACACATGCTAAAGGAAGATATCAATCATGATTAATTGAAGCAATGAAAGCACATTTAAATCAATATATGACATGTCATAATACATTAAACATTTGTGCCCAAAATCCCAAAATATAACTATCCAAATCAAATGCATTTCAAACACCTTTTTACCTCACTTGGTCTATAATTTGCACTACCACTTAATCTTGGGACATATCCCTTAATCAATCTTTACTCATCCTCCACAATTACAGCCCTGTGTATAAAAAATTTGCGATTAATTTTAGCAACCAACCCATTTAAATACTCTGTTTTACACCCTACTGTCCTCCTAATTTCATCATCAAATTGCCATCTGTTAAGGCTCACTAACTACCCCATCAAATCCTTGATTGAACCATAATTAATCCCCTATAATCAGACCTAATCACTGTGTTTAAATCATATAATTTTGGCCCCTAAAATTAAGTGGACAATAGGGTATTTGCATTGATTCTTAATTTCATCCTAACTAATTTTTATTTCTGTTTTAATCATCCCCAACTGAACTAAATTAAACTTTAATCACTCTATAATAACATTAATTATAGTCCCTAATCTAGCTAAGAAAATTTACAGCAAACCCTAATTACCAAAATAATTTACAATGTAAATTTAACAAGAACTCCATGAATTCTTTCCATACACATGTTTATCAACTTAAATCAACAAATTCCAAACCTAAATTTTGTGCTTTGCTGGTGGGTCCCATTTACAAGGATTAATCTTCTAATTAAGCTAGTTGCCATACCTTAATCAAGAGGAAAATCATAGCCCTCAACTTCAGTTTCCACCACTTGAAGTTTGCTTCCAACCCTTTTAAGCCTACTAGGTGAATTTGTGATTTTTGGGAGCAAGGGATGGCATGGATAGGGGTTACATGAGGGAAATAAGGAAGAAATGAAGTTGGATTGCTTATTTATAAGCTAATTGTTATGGTAGTTTGCAGCCTATTTTGGTTCCATGCACATGCACTCTCTTGAACTTTACAAACTTGTATTAATCATTGTTTTTAACATGTATAGGCTGCCCATTTCATAAATCATATACTCATATTAATTTCTCATTCATTAAACATACCATTTCCATAATTTAATTTATTTTTTCTTAATTAAGATTGTTTGAAACCAAAATTTTCTAAAATTTACCAGCACACTCAGTATTTCACCCTTCTACACGCATTATTCAATTTTTCTTTAGCTATTAATCATTGATTAATTTATGTCCTTCTCGTCCTCACATTAATATGAATATTCCATCCATTTTTATAATTTTTTCACAATAAAATTTAATATTTTTCAATATACACACATCTGACGCTCCCCCTATTTAAATTCATTTTTCTCTCATTTAAATCACTTATTTAACACACCTTGATATATTTCCAATTTCATATTCATGTTTACATCAATAATCCACTCAATTCCATAAATTTTTCATATAAATTCTTCAAAAATTTAATTATACTCCAACATACTCCATGCTAAATCATCAAAAATTTACAACAACTAAATTTCACATACTTGGAATTTTCAGGGCCTTACATTGAGCTACCATCTACAAGGAGTAAGCTACACAAGTTATCTTTGATTAAGCTATAATAACTCATGAAGTGATCCCTAATGGCTAGCTGCTTCCACAACACTTCTGCAGAGAGTCGGTCCACTTCTAGATCCCCACTCTTTGATGGTACCAACTACGTGTACTACAAGATGAGAATGCAAAATTTCATGATTGTCACAAACTATTAGTTGTGGCTAATTATTAAGAATGGAAAGCTGGTCCTCAATATCGAAGATAAATATACCCCTTGAAGACACTGTTATAGTAGAGAGAGATGCCAAGGCAAAGAATTTCCTTTATACGCCCTTTCCCCCTCTGAGTTCAAAAAGATCTCCTCGTATGACCCTATAAAGGAGGTTTGGGAAAAACTTTAGGTTGCACATGAAGGTAAGAATTAGGTTAAGGTTTCTAAAATTTACCTTCTTATGTAGGAGTATGAATCTTTCAATATGAAGTACACAAAATCTATATTAGACATGTTTAGAAAATTCAAAAAAATTACAAATGGATTGAAGAACTTGGGAGAAAAATATGAAAACCCAAGTTAGTAAAGAAGATATTGAGGTCATCGGCTAGACATTGGATGCCTAAGGTTACTGCCATCCAAGAAACTAAGGACTTAGATAAAATGATTATTGAAGAGCTCATGGGTTCACTCATGACCATGCAAACGAAAGAGAGCCATCACACTTACAGCAGATCTAGATGAAGATAACTCTCAAGGTGAAGCTTCAACGAGTGGAGAAGATGATGATGATTTAGCAATTCTTTCAAGAAGATTCAAAACAATGTTGGAGAAGAAGAAGAAGTTGGGGAGCAATTCAAGAAACAACATCAAGAGCAAAGATAAAAGAAAAGAAGTTCCCACATGCTACAATTGTAGCAAGCATAGGCACATGAGGTTTGACTACCCAAAACCAGACAAAAAGCAAGGAAAGTAACAAAAGAAGAAATAAAATTTGTATTTCAATAGAAAGAACAACAACAACAATAATAACAAAAGAAGTAGCTCAAAGTTTGAAAAGAAGAAGAAAGCCATGGATACATGGGAAATGATAAAGAACATGATAGATAACAATGTAAGTGAAATTGAAGAAAAACATGAAGCATAGATTAGCAACCTTTTTCCAAACAAAAGAGATGAAGAAGAACATTACACAGGAATAAACTTCATGGCAATCCATGAAGAGGAGGTAACTTTAGAAATTGAAATTCCTAGTCATGAAAAAATGTTAGATGAATTATTTGTTGATTTCATGACTTTGAAAACCAAACATAAGAAGACCAAGAATAAGCTTAAGAAAATAACCAATGAAGCTCCAAGCTAAAGGAGAAGAACTCCAAGCTCAAGAGTAACCAGCACACCATCATAGAACTTGAGTAGGTTGAGGCTAAAAATAATGCCCTTGGAAAGACTTGAGATAAAGAAACCTAAGGTGAAAGGTGGACAACAACAAAAGAAACAAAATGCAACATCTAGGGCTAATGAGGATGGGAAGTGCTGAAAGAGCCTGGTTGATAAGGTACAGCTCTTGGCATGCATCTAAGTGGAGGGGGGAAGAAATGAACTATTCCACATCGAAAAGGGGGGAGAACATTCCTGGACTTATATGTGGGAATTGAGGAACATTGTGTAGTGGCCTTTTCCCATAACGTCCTTGGGCGCTGCCATGAGGGAGACAAAACTGTGAGGCATTTCATCTATATTGGATGGTGCCAAAGTGGACAAAATCTACATAGTGGGTCTCGGTCTACCCCTTCTAGTAGAGTTGTTCGGGTACAAACCAAGAGGAAGCTGGTGGGCCTATAATATCTAGGGCTAATGAAGGTGGGGAGTGATTATTAGGGCTAAAAGAGCCTAGTTGACTAGACACGGCTCCAAGCAGGCTTCTAAGTGAAGGGGGGCAGAAATGAACCATCACACATCGAAAAGGGAGGAGAACGTTCCTGGACTTATATGTGGGGTTTGAGGAATGTTGTGTAGAGACCTTTTCCCATGAGGCATATGGGCGCTAATATGGGGGAGACAAAACCATGAGGCATTTTGTATTGGACTGTGCCAAAGCAAACAAAATCTATGCATGGGTAATGGCCCGAGGCCCACTGCATAGATTTTGTATGCTTTGGCACCATCCAATATGAATAAAATGCCTCACGATTTTATTTCCCCCCCAGCAGCACCCATACACCTTGTGGTAAAAGGCCTCTACACAACATTCCTCAAACCCCACATATAAGTCCAAGAATGTTCTCCTCCCTCTTCGATGTGGGATGATTCATTCCTATCCCCCTTGGCTTAAAAGCCTGCCAGGAGTTGCACTTTGTCAACCAGGCTCTTTCAACCTCGGTGATCACTTCCCGCCCTCATTAGCCCTAGATGTTACACAAAATCACAATTTTGGAAGAAAACATGGTCCCAAACAAAGCATGATTTGGGTACCCAAATCTGTACCTAATGCTATAAATGCATTTCAATCTCCAATTGATAGATTAGTGGCACCCAAGAAGGAATGGGTACTAAAATATTCTACCACTAACCCACCTGGACCCATTCCCAAATGGGTACCAAAAATTAAAGCATAACCTTGTCTATGCAGGTATGCTTGAGAGCCATAAGGAGTAGTACATGATATATCAATAGTGGTTGCTCAAGGCACATGACAGGGGATAGGGAGCCGTTCATGGAACTAAAAGTAAAGAATGGTGAAATAGTGACCTTGGAGGACAATGGCAAATATAGAGTGGTTAAGTTTGGAAAGGTAGGCCAACCACCGTCTACTACTATTTCTAATGTATACTTAGTAGAAGGTTTGAAATATAACCTTCTAAGTGTTAGTCAATTTTGTGATAGGGGTTATAAGGTTATGTTTAAATCCCAATGTTGCTAAATCCTAAATGAGTCTAACTCTTTATAGTTCTCAGTAGAAGGCATGAAAATGTATATTTGGTTGATCTTTCTAATATCCAAGCTAGGTGTTGTGTTGTGAGTAACAATGAGTCTTTGTTGTGGCATAGAAGATTGAGACATGCCAACAAAAATCTGATTGAAAAGTTATACCATAAGGATCTTATTGTTGGCCTACCTGAACTAAAATTTGATAAAGGACAGTTGTGTAATACTTGCTTGAAAGGAAATCAAGTAAAAGAGTCCTTCAAATCAAATAAAGAAGTATGCACAACTAAACCTCTTCAATTGCTCCATATGAACCTAGTTGGACTAACAAGAATTAGGAGTCTTGGAGGGAAACATTATGCATATGTCATCATAGATGACTGTAGTAGATATACCTGAATAATGTTTCTTACATCCAAAGATGAGGCTTTTTTGTTATTTGAGATTTTTACCTAGCGTGTGCTAAATGAATAATGCTCTCACATTATTGTCATTAAAATGATCATGGTAGAGAGTTTAGTTTCACTACTTTCAGTGAAAGTAATGGAATTCTTCAAACTTTCTCTACACTAATAACACCCTAACAAAATGGAGTTGTTTAGAAGAAGAACAAATCCCTGCAAGAGATGGCAAGAACTATGTTGAGTGAGTATAGTCTATCATAATATTTTTGAGTTGAAGCAATGAACGCAACTTGCTATATAATCAATACGATATATTCTAGGTCATTTCTTAACAAAACTCCATTTGAGTTGTGTTATGTTAAGATGCCAGACATATCTTATTTCCATACATTTGGTGGTAAGTGCTTCAATCTTAATAATGACATTGAAAACCTTTGGAAAATTTGATAACAAATCTGATGAAGGTATATTCCTTAGTTATTCAACTGTTAGCAAGATATTTAGGGTCTACAACTTGAAGAATAGGACTATAGAGGTGTCTGTCCATGTTAAATTTGTTGAAACTATTAACTCTATAAAAAGAATTAGCAATATTGATGATGAGATAGATAACCTCACAACAAATGTGGAGAAACTGAACTTGCAAGACTAATAAAAGGATGCTCTAGAATTAGAGAGAGAGAGTTGGATGAAACTAGACCATCACTAACTGAGGTAAATGAGGAAGGTAACCCTTCTCTTTCAAAAGATTGGAGGTTCAAGCATGCTCATCTAGAAAACCAGATAATTGGTGATATGTATGATAGAGTTAGGACTAGATCTTCTTATCACCAAGTATGTGGTAATTTTGCCTTTATTTCTCAACTGCAGCCAACTTGCGTTGAACAAGCATTAGAAGATGAGAACTAGATTTTATCTATGCTAGAAGAATTGGACCAGTTGAAGAGAAATAATGTATGGACACTTAATCTAAGACTAGACCATCAATCTATTATAGAAACTAAATGGGTCTATTGAAATAAATTAGATGAATCAGGAATTATCGTCAGAAACAAAGCAAGATTAGTAGCAAAGGAGTATTGTAAATAAAAAAGGATTGATTTTGAAGAATCTTATGCCATTGTTGCTAGGATAGAAGCCATTAGAAAGCTATTAACTTTTGCATCCTTTATGAATTTCAAGTTGTACTAGATAGATGTCAAGAGCACATTCTTGAATTGTTATAGATACCACACTCTTTACTAAGCATGACATGAATGATATTCTTGTTGTATAGATTTATGTAAATGGTATCATTTTTGTAGCTACTAATGAAAATCTGTGTCAAGAATTTTCTAAGATCATGCAGGGTGAATTTAAAATGAGCTTGATAGTTTTGGGACTGCAAGTCCAGCAGATGAAAGAAGGTACCTTTATCCACCAAGCCAAGTATACAAAGGAACTGCTAAAGAAGTTCAATATGGAAGAAGGAAAGGGCTATGGAAGAAAGAAAGTGCTACGGAGTTCTAATGAGCACATTTATAAAATTAACAAAAATAAAAAAGGTAAATCAATTTGTCAAAAGATATATAGAAGCATGATAGCACCTCTATTGTATTTGACTGCTAGCAAACCAAATATCATGTTTAGTATCTGTATATATGCTAGATTATAGTCAAATCCTAGAGAATCATACCTCATTGTTGTAAAAAGAATCTTTAGATACCTTTTAGACATACCAAACCTCAGTTTGTCGTATCCCAAAAGTTTAAATTTTGAGTTAATAGGGCACTCAGATGTAGATTTTACAGGATATATGGTAGAAAGAAAGAGTACCTCATTATTCTATCAGTTTCTCGGAAGCATGATCATATAATTGTTCTCTAAGAAACAAACATCAGATGCATTATCAATTGCTGAAGCTATGTAGCTGTAGGTAGTTCTTATGCTCAGATCCTTTGCATGAAACAACAATTGGGTGACTTTGGCCTAAACTATTTTGATACACCCATTAGATTTGATAATACCAGTTCCATATATCTGACAAAGAATCCAATTTTGCATTATAGAATTAAGCATATAGAGGTTAGGCACCATTTTATTAAAGATCATGTCCAGAATTACAATATTTACTTTGAATATGTACCAACTGAAGATAAATTAATAGATATTTTTTCAAAGCCACTCCCAGAGGATAGATTTTGTAAGATTAGAAGGGAGTTAGTGTATTAGATCCCGATGCATAATTTATTCATCATATGATCGTTATGTAATGCTTTCAATCATATATTTTCAATGTTTTACTCTTTCTTTGAATACATGTCAATTATGCTTTGTATGTTTTAAATGCTGAATTGCTGGATGGAATGAAATTAATCATTAAGATCATTACAGTCCCACGGCACATGTCAAGGCCTCTTTGGGAAACTTTATAACATTTGTCCTAAAATCCCAAAACAAACCCTTCACCACCAAAGACCTCCCTTTTCTTGACTTTGAGGACCCAAATTTTACAGCCAAATCATTATTCTTAGGATCCTCCCCAAACACCCAAAAACTACAAATCCAAGCCTTTACCAAACATAGATGATTTCCTACCCTTATAACTAGATGAATCCACTTCCTAACCTAACCTCCCTCATCCCAACTTGTTCCCCAACCTCCATTAGATCGTAAGACCAGACCTCAACCCAAATCCATCTCCATTAAAACAACACCATCAAAGAAGTATCACATTGCCACTGACTCATCAGATCCCAATTTCTTCTCTCCCAGAAGATGTGTACCTAGAGAGAAGAAAACTCCACCAAGAAGCCTTCATGCAGGACCTACCCTTACCATTTCCAGAATTAGGCAACCCAAATTATAAAGAGAAATTTAGGATCATTCATGATCCCTCTGTTGTCCCAACAACTACCCCTAAATACAAACCTTCATCAAGACCAACACCTCTACCCAAACCTACATCTTCAACCAAACCCACATCTTCCTCCATCTAAACTAGCCCCTAAACCCAAAGTTGCACCCAAACCAAAAACCCCTTCCAAAGCCAAACTTCCTCCCAAAACCAAATCCAGGATTCCACAAAATCTTAAAACCAAGCCTTCCCCTTCCAACCTTCCACCCATCTATTGGTCCCAAAGCTTTGGTAAATACCCTAGAGGGGAGGGTTGAATTAGGTACTTAAAAATTTTGTCGAACCCCTTTAAGATTAAACGTCCCTCTCTAAAATAATCCAATCAAATAATCAATGCACAAATGAATAAGATACAAAGATTTTTATAGTTTTTTGAGTTAACACTCTACTCTGCTCTTTCAAGAACACTCTCCTCTTAGTATCTTTGGTTCTACTGTCTCCAATAGCAGAAATACAATTAGTGCACCCTGCACTCTTCTAGATTCTAGCTCTAGGGGCGTAACTACAATGCTCCCAACACTCTTCTAGATTCCTGCTTTAGGGGCCATAAATATAGTGCTCCTAAGACTCTTCTAGATTCCAGCTCTAAGGGACATAATGAGATAGCTCTTGTCTATGCTCCGACAGTCATAACTCTTCTTTAGTCTGGTCTCAACAAGGTAGTTACAATAATGAATATAGAAATTTAAAGCACTTATATAAATACTTCACAATAAGCACAGGGGAAGAGATTTGAAGATTGAATTTAATAGTCAATGCATATCCTGAATGGTAGTTGGAAGCCTTGAATGGATGTTGTGGAAAGTTTAAATGTAAGGCTCAAGTCTTTTGAATGTAGAAGCTTTTAGCTTAGTGATTTGCTCTTAGGAAGAAGAAATTGATTATTTGCTCATTGGGTTCTTCTTCTTTACTCCACATTCCTTCATTTATAACATCTTTGAATTCTAGTTGTTAGTGGTAGGTGACCTTCATTTGTCATGCCCCGCTTTTTGAGGCACGACACTACATTTTCTTCTATATTTTACTGGGATTTCTCCACTTTTACGGTGGGGTGCTTTGCCCAAAATCCGATAGAGCCTCCTCTAAATTTCATCCATTCAAATTTGTACAATCATACCCTACTCTATATCATACATTGACTTTAAATAAATCAATGAAATAATTTCTAAAACACACATACGTACATTCCCACAACCTAAGACTTGGGTGAATCAAGATGGCAATCTACATAATTAGGATCATATCATTCTAATGCAACATCAATTACACCTATCTATGACATGCCATACATTCCATTATACATGAGTTTACATTTTTTAATTATAATTATACAAATCTGATTGAAATATAATTATACATCACTTAAAATCTTTGAATACAATTATACAATCACATACAAATTCCAAATTTGCATTACCATACCACAGACCCATTTTTTATAAAATATAATAATGATCATCATCTTTGGGCTCCCTTGCTAGCTAAAAATATCAATAAGAAGGCGTGAGTCTGGCAACTCAGTAAATAGGAAAGTACTATAAAAATAAGAATCAATAATCAAGAACATCACATGTTCACATCCAGAACATTTATAATCATACCCATCAAGAAAATATAATAAATAAATCTTTCTATTACATTCAACAATCCTTAACAACATATCATACTCAAAATCTTATTCGCAATTGTATAACATACAAAATCCAATTCAAGACCAAATCAAAAGAAATTCTATAGCCTCAACAATCACATACCTTGTCATAAGTAAATACTATTCATTTTAATTTAGAGAATATTCACTATCAACAATATAAACATACAAGCTCAGATACCATTAAATGAGGTCTTTGTATACCATTCAATGTTACATACAATCAAAAGACAAAGCCTACTTACTTTAAGAAAGTTCAATTCCATAGCTGCTTAGATTCCATAACTTTCTATCCAATCATCACTCATAGGCCGACACACATAACATATATTATAATTCCATTTAGATATGTTCTTAATACTCAGATAACTTTAATCCACCAATTCAAGTACAATTATCAATTTCTCATATGCTTCAACCAATTCATATCATCCATGTACATTGTTAATCAACTTTGATCCTTGATCTAGGCTTACCGAGTCAATGACCCTTCATTTAATACATCAATTCCTCATAAAAACCTTTTATCAAATAGGTTGTAAGCATCGATTAATTCATAAGGATTCAATATAAACAACAAGAAATTCTACATTTATTAACATGTGATGACTATACTATTCAATGACCAAGTGATTAAGTCCAATCACAAGCCGATTATGCCATTAATTCAACAACTTAACTGCTTAGTCATGCTATACACAAGAACCACTTTTTAATCTTATTTAGATTCTCATTAAAAATCAGATTATTCAATTCCAAACATCCCAAACACACCCTAAACATTCTACTTCATGCATTAATCATTTTCCCCTATGAATCTCTTATCAATTTCATCTTTATATCTCAAATTCCACTATTCATGAATCTTCCAAAACTCTAACTTAACAAAATTATAAATTTCCATGCCCAACTAAGTTTCAAACATCATTAAACATGAATAATTCATTTTTCCTATGATTTGACAACACAATCCCATCATTTCTCCCAAACAATTACTGTTCATAAATGGGTGAAAACCCTAGGAAGGATAAATTCATGAATTATCATATTTAAATTACTAAAATTAACTTATTAAATAATTACCATATGTTTAATATAACATACATCATTAAATTTCTCCCAAAAATCACTGTTTGCGGAATTTACAAAACCCTAGCTAAGCAAAAACAGAAATTTGAATGGGAAAAATCATCTTATCGAAGATTCCATGCATAGCTTCCATCCATGGATGAAAATCCAAGCCCAAAGTTCCAAGTAGCACCATCTATTTGCACCAAATAGCATCTTCTTCCCCAATTTACAAACCCAACAGTTGGGTTTTATCATCTTCATCAAGAAACAATGAATTCTCACTTAAAATAGGAACCCCCTAGCTGAATCATGATAGAATCATGTTAAATGGGGTCTAGGGCATGAGTTTGAGGCATGGGAAAAGAAATTGGATGGAAAATAATGAAACAAAATGGGTTTGGGGATTAAAAAGTTGTGTTTTCTGGTACTCTGACGCACCACAGGACCTTTGCCATAGTAGGTAAAAGTCGTGCCATGGCACGGACCTGTTGGATAGGAAAAAATAAGCCTAGCTAAAGCCATGCCATAGTAGGAAATTACCTTGCTGCAATAGGAAAAGCCTTGCTACGGCATGGTCCTGCTATATGCCAAAAAAATTATTTTTTGAAGCCTTGCCACAACAGGGAAATTCTGTTCCAATACAGTGTTAGTAATTTGAGGATAAATTTTACATAAGATGTCCAAATTATCTATTTTTTGATGCATTAGAAATATAACGTCAAGGGATACAACTTTGATGTTAACCACTTTTTCTAAATCATCCCACAAATATGTAAAAAGTTTAAATAAAATTGATCCATCTCATAAATCTTTATTATTTTTCAGTCATTTGGAGCAGTTTTGGTGTATTAATCATATATTCCTCATATGATATTGGAATAAAGTAATTTTTTTTCCATTCAATAGATAATTTTATGATATACAACTTCTCTATTGAATACTATTTCAAATTAGTCCATTATTTATATCAAAATTCAGTCACAAATGACCCCTTTTTCAAATTCAGCATTTTCATAATACACACTTGTGCTCCTTTAGTTTTCTTCCAAATGTTTTTACTTTTTCTCCCATCTATCATCACTTAACTTTTAATCATTTCATTTTTCATTACTCTCATGCATTATCATCACAAAATGCTCATTCAAGTAATTAAATCTCACTCCCAAACTCAACTAATAATCCATTCATTATAAGGGTTATTAAATTTCAGAATTCATAC
This sequence comes from Pouteria campechiana, assembly GCA_036873735.1. Lineage (NCBI taxonomy): Eukaryota > Viridiplantae > Streptophyta > Magnoliopsida > Ericales > Sapotaceae > Pouteria > Pouteria campechiana. The sequence goes on along the minus strand of JAYJMB010005131.1, from coordinate 7,103 downwards.
TTTTAAAAATCGCTAATGGTCCCCTTTTACATAAGCCACTTCAAACATCATAGTAATAACTTACCACATATCATATGCATGGAATGGAACATTTTCATGCTATTCGCCACATCGTTTAAGGTCAGTTGCCAAAAATCACATATTTAGTTCTTTTCACTAACTTTTTAATATCCTAAGTGTTACATCATTAATGGTAGGAGACTGTCCTGATGACCTCTATTTGAATTGTCTGTCTTCCATTAAATGCTCATCAACTTGAATGCCTATGGTGATAACCTTAGAGAAGATGAATTCTTGCTTTAGGCAAGATTCAGATGAGGAGTTGCTATGCAGTTGACATTTACATAAATTTGGAAAGAAACATATTATTGTCAGACGAAGTTGAGCAATTCAATTTATTTGGGGCATTCTTCCATAACTAATCTAAGATGAATTGTTTTTTCTAGCTATTCTTCAGACAAAGTCTCTTCGTCTTCTAATTTATCTAAGGTAAGTATCGGATGATTCTGGTTAGTGCGGATGAATCATCTTTCCAATAGTTTGTCGGTGAAGTCTCTTTGTCTTCTAATTTATCCAAGGTCAGTATCAGACAAATTGTGTTTCAATATGCTCGGATGAAGTATGTTGTTCATCTTTAGCTCTCTCTATTCGGACAAACTTCTTATTCCTTATTTGTCTAGGACAAACTTCAAATGACGAAAAAATGCTCAATCAGTTTAGCTTTGTCTTTGGCTTGGTCTAAGGTGATTGTAAGATGCTTGTTGGATGAAGTTTGGATAAACAAATGGCTTCTCTCTTCAATTATGTGACATTTGTCCGAGTTTAGCTCTACTTCATCCTTAGCTCGTGAGGCATTAGCAAGATAGAGACAAACATTCTACTTCTTTATTTAGTCTTAAGCTTTATATTTGTCCAAGCTATCCATTTATTCAATTAGACAGATTGACATCTTGAAATATATTTTTATTCTTCTATTTTTCTTCTGAATCTATGTGCACTTTTTTGTCCATAAGCTCTTATCCTTCTGTAACCTATTTCTACATGCTAAGCTCTTGACAAATATTCATCAGTACTAAACTTAATCAAATTTTGTTTATCATCATAACCATGTATTCACTAACACCATCATCCTCCACTAAGTAGAATACACAACTAGGATGAATGCCAATGCTCACACCATTCTACATAATGGACCCATCTTTTTCCAAAACTCCTAGATCCTATCATTCCCCTTGACCAGACACCTTCCATCCCTACCAAAACTGGTCATTTTGTATCCAAGAAACCCAGAACCTCTAGACATAAACCTTTCTAACAACCCACACCTCCCACCTATTGGTATAAATGAATGGTTTTACTGATAAATAAAATTTGATTAAAGATTATGTACTAATGGTTATTGCCAAGCTTTTAGTATGCAAAATCAAGTTGCAGGCCTTATGAAAAATGGGCACAAAAAATATATTCCAAAGCATCAAGGCTTGGGCAAGTAAAGAAGTAAAAGATAAAGTATTTTTTTTATATATAAAACTCAAATGAAGAGGATTAAATTATCTCCATTCATCGATCAAAGTGGAAGATTATATCTGACAAATGCAAAGTTGGGCACATACAAAAGACTTCATCTATTATAAGAAAGCCACAGTTAAGCCAATAGTCGTCTATTGAGAACAAACAAAGGTACGGAAGTGAAGATCTTCTAGCAGAGTAGTAAATGGTCGGATGGTAGAAAAAAGACTTCATCTATCATAAGTGAGCCTATGATCGTCTGTAATAAATAGACAAAGCAGAGAAGGTCATATGGCAGAGCAAAAAAGTTCATATAGTGGAGCAATGACATTTGTTTGATCAACTAAGCTCGTCTACTATCTATAATAGACAACCTAATAGATGAAGCCTTGAAGAAAATTTGTCTGCACCTCAATGATTAGTCTATTACTTAAAATAGACAACCCAGCAAACTAAGCGATAAAGAAAATTCATCTGTGCTCCAACAATCCATCTATTACTTACAATAGACAACTCAACAAATTCCATCTGTTACTTACAACAAACAACTCAACAGATGAAGTGGTGAAGAAATAAGTCATATGTGCTCCTACAATTCAATAGACAATCCACAAGAAAAAGCACTGGAAAGAACAATTTGTCTGCACTTCTAAGATCTATCTATTACTTATAATAGTCAACCCAATAGACAATGTGATGAAAGGACATCTTCATGATTTGTCTGCTACTTATGAAGGACAAACCAGAAGATGAATAAAATTTATCTGATGAATAGCTCGATAGATACTTCATTTATCATAAGTAAAAGGTGAGCAATTAAGCCAAATAGTCGGCCTTCATTCAGCATTAATAATGCCTTTTTCATATAGATGAAAGCGTCAGCCATTGAAATAATACCTATCAAGTGAGAAAGGTGATAATGAAGTTGGATACCTTGCAAGAATATGTTGCATGGCCCATATGGAGAATGAATTAACAGATCAAATCACCATCAAAGAGCAATGCATAATGGAGCTGGAGACAGAGGTAAACTCCTACTACTCTTATAGTTCTGACTCTTTAATCTTAAATAACACTTCTATCAAATGCAAAAAGTTTGACGAGTTACAACAATCTTCAATTCTTTCTTCAGTGAGTTTGAATCACTTGGCTAGAAACTTACTCAAAAGAAAAGACACTTTGATGCAACTGTCAAAGTAAATTCTATTTTAGCAAAAAGAAATCTATTTCTACAAAAAGAGGTTGGAAATTTGAAGGAGATAAAAATATTAAATAGTATGTTGAGTAAATTCTCCTAGATATATTAAATAGTATGTTGAGTAAATTCTCCAATCTAGGAGAATTTGTGGCCAAGTTCATGAGAATAACTGGTCAAACTAGCAAAAAGGGAGTTGGTTGTGAATAGTTAGATGATGAAAACTCACAGAAATTTGTTGGATGATCCAAGGGAGTGAACCTCACAAAAGAAAGGAAAAACTTTCCAAACATTAGAATGTTCATAAATTATCCCTAAGTAAAGAAACTAGTGGAATATAATATACCTAGCAAAATTCTAAATACTTGTTATTTTTATAACAAAATTGGACATAAAGCATATGATTACTATGCCAAAACGATGCAAGCAAAAGGTGCTAAGATGAGATGGAAACACAAGAATTATGCACAAGCTTCTTGCACACACAATTCCACTAACATCATTAGACCCAATACTTGGGTACCAAAGAAGTAAGAAGAAAACTTATTTTCAATGCAAGTAAGTCTCAAAGTTATGTTTGATAATGTCTAGTTCATGAATAGTGGCTGCTTGAGATAAATGACCGGGAACAAAAAGCTATTCAAAGAATTAAAGTCGATAAATGGAGGAGCCTTGTCATTCAGTGACAATGACAATTGCCTTATCAAAGGAATAGGTAAATTTTATGGTTTATTCAATGTATGCATAAAGGATGTATTATCTGTAGAAGGACTCAAGCATAATTTTTTAAGTATCAATCAATTATGTGATAAGGGTCATAAAGTTATGTTTGAACCATCTGCATGTAATGTATTCAGTATAGACAATGATCTATTGTTCAGCAGAAAAAGGCATCAAAATATTTATCTAGTAAAACTAGATGACATTGTTGGAAAATGCTTAATTGTAGTCAAAGATAATCCATGGGTATGGCATAAAAGAATGGGACATATCAATATGTCAAATATCATATCTTTGTGGAGAAAGGATCTTAAGATTGGTCTACCAAAATTGAACTATGACAAAAATCAAATATATAAATCCTGTCAATTGTCAAAATAGACCAAAGTATCCTTCCATCCTAAAAATGAACTATTGCATATGGATCTATTTGGACCATCAGACATTGTCACCCTTGGAGGAAAAAGATATGTATATGTGATAGTGGATGACTACTCTAGATTTACATTGGTGATTCTCTTGACTAGCAAAGACGAAGCATTCTCAATATTTAATACATTTTCAAAGCTAGTTCAAAATGAGAAATAAATGTTGATTGTGTCTATCTATAGTGATCATGGAGGTGAATTTTAGAATAGAAAATTCATTATTTTTTTGACGAAAAAGGAATTCACCATAGTTTCTCATCCCCCAGAACTCCTCAACAATATGGAGTTATTAAAAAAAAGAATCAGACAATTCAAGAAATGAATAGAACCATGTTGAATGAAAGTAAATTGTCGAAGAGGTTTTGGGGAGAAGCAGCTAGTACAATTTGCCATGTACCGAACTGGGTTACCATAAAAACAATCTTAAAGAAAACCCCATATGAGCTTTGGAAATGAAGAAAACCAAATATCTCATACTTTCATTCCTTTAGATACTCATGCTATGTGCTGAATAATGACAAAGATAACCTTGAAAAGGTTGATCCAAAAAGTGATGAAGCTATCTTCCTTAGTTACTCTTCTAATAGTAGAGTATTTAGAGTTTACATTAAGAAAACACAGGTTATAGAAGAGTCTATACATGTTAAATTTGATGAAGCAAATATAAACCCGAGAAAGAAGTGTGATAGTGATGCAGATAAAGTTGTAACAAATATGAGGAAACTCAAATTGAATGATCAAGAACATGGCACAAACTGTGAAGACATACAAAGTTCAAAAAATGAGTAGGGGGTAAGTCCAGGTAATATTTCCTATCAACCTCCTACTAATTTAAGATTCATTAGTGCTCATCGTAGAAAATAAATCATAGGTAATGTCTATGATGGTGTGGAAACAAGAAGGTCTACGTAAAATATCTATGGTCATTATGCTTTTATTTCTACAATTGAACCAACTAGCATTGTCAAGGTTTAAATGATGAGAATTGGATCATTGCAATGTAGGAAGAGCTTAACCAATTTCAGAGGAACAAAGTATGGGAGTTAGTTCCAAAACCAAAGAATGTTGATATAATTGGAACTAAGTGGGTATTTAGAAACAAACTGGATGAGAGTGGATTAGTTCTGACTAGCATTGTCAAGGTTTAAATGATGAGAATTGGATCATTGCAATGTAGGAAGAGCTTAACCAATTTCAGAGGAAC